>JANHFM010010360.1:207472-218798 GCA_032468115.1 Grayia smithii | reverse complement strand
CGAATGTAGCCCCACCCCCCCTCTGGCCCCCACCCTTTGGCCTCTGCCTCCCAGTAGTTTGCCTCCTTGTACCAAACAGTCCATAGCTTCAGCACAGCCTGATTAGCAGAAGCAGTTGTTTGTCAATTGGGTCGGCCTCCTGACCATCAGCTGTTTCAGGCTGCAGGAATTGCCATTGCTTATTGCTGGCTCCCCATTTTCAGCTTGCTGCAAGGAGGCAAATTGCTGGGAGGCAGATTTTTTTTCCTTGTTTTCCTCTCCAAAAAAGGTAGGTGTGTCTTATAGTCCAGAGCGTCTTATGTTCCAAAAAATACTGTATTTATTTCTAACTTTTTTCTTGATTTCAGTGTACTTGATGTTGAAGGATGCCCAGATATTTGTAGTGATAGTCTTCATCCAGACTCTCAATATTATTTCCAAAGGGCATCTTGATTCTTTCAGTTTTCAATATTTTCCGTATTTGCTGGTGAACATGACACATTTTACCACTCCAAACTCCATTGCAATATCTTGCCTATATATACAGACAGTGTTGAGCAGTGATTCTATTTCAGATGGTGTTTTTCTATACAACTTCAGATTGTCCATATAAAGGAGTGAATAGTTGGGCAGATGTTTTGAATGTTTGATAGTCATGACCCAATTATTCAGTATTGTTGACAGAAAAATCAATGCAGTGACAAAGTGGTCATTGTCACTTGTTATTGGCTTCTATCAATCTACGACCATTGACCAGTAACCATGTCTTTCATTGTGCCGTTGATCTTTGCACAAAGCTTCTGATATTTCTGTTGACTCCCCTTATTTCTTCTTATGTCTATTGATTATCCAGTCATGTGGCAGGGAGTCAAATGCCTTTTTGTAATCAATCTATGCTTCATTCAAGACACATTCATACTTATCTTGCAGTTTTCCAGAATCTTGTCAATTAGCAGTTGATCTTTTGTTCCTCTGTTGTCTGGGTGGTTTCCTTTCTGCTCAGATGGAAAGCATTTGTTTTTAAATAGATTGCTGTTGGATTGCATCAGCTATCACATAAATTAATACTTTGAAAGTAGTTGGCAAGCTGATAATTAACCTGTAATTATGTGGTGCCTCTTTCCTGGATAATTCATTATCAGGTAGCTTTTGCCAGATGTTGACCACTCTTCAATTTCACCTTTGTATAATATGTTTTTAAACTGCTTGGTAACAAGTGGATGTAGATCACTCAGATGTTTCAATCGAAAACCATGCAGTTCATCTTCACCAGATGCTAACCAATTCTTGATCTTTCTTGCTCTTTTATTCACCATTTCTCCTGTTATTACAAGTTTTTTTTATTTCAACTTTTTTATTCTTATTCCCCTCTTTTAAGCAAGCTGTACCCTTGTTGTACTACTTTGAGCAATCCCATATCTGTGTCCAGAACTTCCTTGTCAGGTACTAACTGATTCACTGCAATTTCTCCATTGATAGATTGGCCTTTTTGGACTTCATCCAAAATAACAGATTATTATTTCTTTGTTTTAAACACCTTACCTTCCAGTAGTTCTTCTATTGCTGGCTCTGGTTGCTCAGCCAATAGTCTTGAATCCTGTAGCCCATTTCTCAACAAGATATCTAGGAACTCCAATACCTAAAGTGGTCCTAAAGTACCAACAACTGAGTCGGTATGGATTTTTATAATTTATGTCTCACCATATTTTTTATGGGAATGGAACTCTTTTTTTGATTCCTCTGATAAGACCTGTCCAATAGAGTTGAACATATAGAATAGCTCTCATCTTTCTCAGAGCACACAAGCCCTACAATCACATGAAGGTATAGCCTCACTGGGGATTGCGCTCAATGTTTATTAGTATACCATCAATATTGTTATCATTTTTTTATTTGTCTTCTGATCAATCATGGGATAGTGTGACCAACTTCACATTCTTCAGATATTTCACACTGTGTGCATTAGAAATTTGTGTCTACTGTATCTGACTGTCAAGGCACATGAGAATCTGCTGCATGTGTTGTGTTTATAAACATTATTTCTCTAGTTGAGATTTATAAGGCACCTGCATAATTCTTGGAGTGATTGTTTGTGCATTATTGCAAGCTAAATATGGGTAGTCCTCAACATACAACCATAATAGAGTTCACTCATTATGGTCATATGTTGTGATAGTCATAAATTGGGTGAGTCATATGACTGACTTGATTTTATTACCTTTTTTGTGGTGATCATTAAACAAATGTTGTTAAATTAACGGCAGTCAAATAAGCCCATTGTTTGCTATGATGTGGTTTTTCCAGTCATTTTCATTTTGACAAAAATACTGTAAAACATAGTCATATGAGTGCAAGACACTGCAAACAACCGTAAATCCAGCTGGGTTGCACATAAGAATACTCGCCTCAAGTTTTAGGGGGGAAAAGTTAATATAATTCCTTTTGCTACATTGGTTATCCTTCTCATTTAACTTGATGATATTCATTATCAGAATTTAGAGAGAAAAGATCTTAAAATTGAATTGTAATAAAAATAATTTTGTATACTGTCTTGATGTCATCTTCAAATAAATTTTATTATTGGTAAATTCCTGAATCAGAAGGTAGATTTCATTTCATTTTTCCTAATTCATTTTACTACATTGTTTCCATTATAGAAAAAAAAATATCATAGTAAGTTTAACATTCTTTTTGTTACTTAATAAGCTTTGGTTCCAAAAAGTATATACCAGAGAAATCTTACTTTTTCTCCTTCCTCCATTTTGGTTTTAAATGAATCTAAAAACAAAAATAATTTATCTTTCTTTAAATAATTTTGCAGACTAATTTAGGATTGACTTTACCTCGTGGATACTGCAGATACCATTTCAATTCATTGAATGGCTGTGAGAAACCAAACTGCTGGTTTTCGCATGTTCTTGTATCAAGAGATGATAAGGTAAAACATGTTCCATTTCAGTATAAAATACTTTGCTAACTTTCAACCATAAATACAGCCATCAAAATCATCATAAATGTTTGCCTTTTACCAAATCATTTATGTGACTATTAAATCTTTAAATTCATTAGGTATTTGTTGATTTGGAGAAAGTATGATAAAAATGAATAGATTTCAGTAAAACATTACAATATTTTATTTGCAGCAAATAATATAATATTTGCTGCATGCAGTAAATGTGGCATACAGTAAAACTAAAACACATTAGAATAAAAAGAACCAAATATAGTTCAGCTTTGATTTAACATATTTATGATTAGTTGTCTAAGATATGTCTGCAAACAGAAGGGCGTTGAATATATAAAATACATAGAAATGTATACCTTTTTAGGTGAGCTGGATGTAGATTGTTCAGTTCCATGGAGAATTTGCATCTGAAATGCACTAAATCAAAGCGCAAGATAATTGTGTTTATAACATGGTAAATGAAATTAATTATTACAAAAACAAAAAAATGGAAAAATAAGAGCAAGTAAATATGTATTTTAATACTAATTTATTAAATGTATATACTGATCAACTCCTAGCAACTCTGGCTGGAATTTTTATTAACATTTTTAGTTGAACATTAATAAAAATGGCAAAATCAAAGAAGAAATTTAAAGAGAAGATTGGACTGTTGCAAGAAATTAATGTCAAAAATATTTGAAAATGGGATCATGTAATAGCATATATTTCTACCCACTTTGTTTTATGGAAATGAAATGTCAGAAAGGAGTTCAGTGTAGTGGGAATAGATAACTTAAGAACTGTGCAAAGTAAAATGAGTAGGGCTATAAATGTATGCAAATATCACACAGAAGTACACTTAAGTAAACTTTGGTCATTCAGTCACACAAAATGAATGAGGATTGAATCAGTATACTATAAGATATATTATAAAATGCTATAAAAACAGTGAATAGGGTGAAAGGAATTCATTTGATGGAGTTCTCAGGCCAGAGATTGTATACATTAAATGTAGGTAAGGCAATATATGAATCAGTGTAAAAATGGTGGAAGCAAGGATGATTTTCCAATTATGGAGAGATATGATTGTCATTGGTGTAACTAGATTGGATTTTTTTTTAATTTCCTGCAGCTACATTTTTGCTAGCTACTGCTTAAACTTCCTGCACTTTGCATAACATTGCTAAGGGGAAGAGATCTTTCCAAACCTATACTGATTTGTTTTGCATATTAATTATTGTACTTACAACATTTTGTCATCATATTTTTTCTAATTTTGGGCAGAATCTCTTGTGGGGAAAAAACTGTTTCCTGAATTTTGCTGGGCCGGGATTTATGCCTATCTTCACATATCTAAATAAATAAACTGTAATTGGACTTTGGTATGGTCAGTATAATTCTGTGTTTGAAAGAAGAGGAGTCAGACTCTGGAATTTTCTCAACTGAAGTTATCGTTAGGAAGATAACCTAATGCTTCTTTTTCTTATTCTTGGAAATAAACAATTATTCTGTATATCATTTTGGGATTTTGCCAAAAATGACAGTAGCAATTAAGTGCTTTTTGCCAAAACCAATTCAAAAAGGAAACAGAAAACACTTTCTTTTCCAATATCAAAAAATTGAATTGCTCAATTGACACACTTTTTTTTTTAATTTCAACTTATATCCTGCCCTTCTCCGGAGACTCAGGGCGGCTTATAATTTATTAAGCACAAATCAGCGTGCTTAGCAATATCTTCATTCCTTGTATATGCCTGCTTATTAGAGCTTTTGCCCCTCCCAAGCGGCATTTTACAAAGTCATCTTATTGCTCCCAACAATCTGGGTCCTTAGTTTACCTATCTCGAAAGGATGGAAGGCTGAGTCAACCTTGAGCCTGGTGAGATTCGAACCGGCACTAATTGCAGGCAGATGGAACTAAGTGGAAACACTTAGCAGTGTACTAGCTAAGTGTGCCACCGAGGCTCTTGCATATATCTGGTGTTTTGCTGCTTTCATGTGAGAAAATCCATTTTCCCAAATTTCTTTAATTCCCATGATGTCTAGCCTGCTTTTTTTTTTCTTTTTGAATTGTGCAAGATATATCTTGTTAAAGATAAATCACCTTCATGGAATATTGAAGAGAAAAAGAGAGGATTCTTTGTCTGGAGAAAATTTGATAGAGAAAAGGATGATGACAGTCCTTTCTCTTCTCAGTGAGATTTTATAATAGGTATCAGCGCTAAAAAAAATTTTTTTTCAAAAAAGCAAGGCCCCTGTGTTTCTTGACTTTTCTGTAGATGCCAAAGAACTTTAGAAAAGGATGAATGGTGGAAATAAGAATGATGTAAAATACATAATAATTCTTTGCAGCACAGTTTGGGAATAGAATTTCTGAATACTTAACCATAGATACTTGAATATTATCAGTACATATAGCAGTTTTCCAAATTTGCTTTTATTTTGTTTTACTATACTGGAATTGATCCACCTATTTGAGAATTTTCCGTTTGTATTCCATTTATAGGGAACAATGTGCTATAAATATCATTAGGACATATCCTTATAAACATGCTTTGAATTGTAGCCTCTAAAAATAATTCATTTACAATAAATGTATAATAATAGAATGTGCTTTCTTTTGTGTTTTCTTTTGACTATCTTAAAAATATTTGGACTTTAAAATAAATACACAAATTTGCACTTTTTTTTACCTTTTCTTGCTTAGCAAAAAGTATTAACTTTGTCATTTTATTTTATTTACTAGCTTTGCTGTGAAATAATTAAGAAATATATAAGTATTGGTGGCGTAGTTTTGCTGCAACGGGCAGGTAATAAAAATTCAACATTATTACATACTCAGTATGTTGAGATTGAGATTGACATCTGTTGATTTTCAGAATATATATTAATAAATCAAGAATTATCCTGATATTTCACTATAATTAACACTGAGTAGAAAGTTGACATTACAGTAATTTGTATTGTATCAGGCAGATTTAATCTTGTTTAGAGTGCTATGGATTTCAAATCCATAAAGCTGAAGCCAGTGTATAGTTTTAAAATCTTTATCCTAGCACGGTATAATAGTTCACAAATAATAGGAAATTAGGAATTAATAGGTTGCCAAGTAATCATTATTGCTAGTCAGATAGGTATATAGATTCCAAACATATAAAAATCTTCAAGCAGCTATCCAAAGGCAATCACATCAGAATTAGAATTCCAGCTGAAATAAAATGTGTTATGGCATGAATTCCTGGTGTTGAAAACTTTATCCATATTTAAATATTTAAATTGAATATTTAAAACAATACATAGAGATTTTAATCCTGAAAACAAACATTGCTAGGGAATACATAGGAAATTAATAACTGTTCATAGTTAAAAGAAAAAGTCAAAAGTCATGTCACTGTACTTTTAAAACACTAGACATTTAATTCTGAAGCTTATGGTTTATTAACTATTCTTTCATCCCATTTTGTACTTAAGATGAAGAGACAAAACAGTGAATATTAAAATACCAGGAATTTGAAATATTCAAGTTTTAGCTGTTTCAATTAAGAAAGTGAATATTTTTAGATGCATAACATAAAACATTTTGGATTATTAAATTTATATAAATAAAAAGTATAAATAATTCATTCTTAACTAATATTCCATGGAATAATACTGATATATAAGATTACAAAAATGGTATGAAAAAATGATATTCTAGACAAATCCCTTTCTACATCCTTTTCTAAAACTGAATTTCCATTGTATCCTTTTTATGCATTTTATTTTTTCAAAATCAGTACAGATGATTTTGACTTACAATCACACTAGGGACCAGAATTTCCATCCTAAATCATTGCAGTCATCAGTTAAGTTACCATGTTACTAGATTCAATTTTATGCCCATCTTATTGTAAACTTGTTGAGTGACTGTGTTTAATAAGCAAATCCACTTTCCCCAATGGAAATTGGAAAAAAAGTCACAAATTTGATCATGTGACCTTAGGATACTGCAAACAGTTATAAATGTGAGACAATTATCATGCGACCAAATTGAGATCACTTGATTTCTGGGATGGTGCAATGGTTTGCAATGATCATCAGTCTGATTATAGGTCATAAAGCATCCTTTCTGAGGTTATAACTTTGAACCATCATCAAATGAACAAAATTGAGGATTATCTCTGAATCATTTTAGTAATAAATTACTTAAATACTGCTTTTGTTCACTTTTAAATTTCCTGTTTTCTTTAGTACATATATTCTCAGATTACTTCAAAAAAGGTACTGCCGTGTATCACTTGGATTTGCAAATGTTTCATGATCTCCTAACATCTTTGCTTCAGTTCTATTTGTTGAAAGAACTTTTTCATGTAGTGCACACTGGGATCAGGATTAAAATATTAGTAAGTGATCCTTCAATGTGTTTAATAACATTCTATAAATTCCAATGTATTTAATTGAACCTACTCTCAGATAAATTGAGTATTTTTAGTTTATTGTAATATCTTTATATTTACATGCTGTTTGGATTTTGGATTGCTGTTTAGCTGTTGACTTAGTTTAGAATTCCCATGGTTGTCCAATTAATTTCTTATGATATCATGCCAAAAATGATCTGAAAACAATTTAGAGATGATAGATATTGTTGGTTTCCACAGGATCATATTGTCTGATCTTTAAATTCTGTTTGTGATAATTGCACATAACTTGAATTCAAGCCATTTCACAAGTGATAATATTACATCAGGCATATCTAAAATCTTCTTGAATTGTGGAAATCAGAATCTTTAAATGGATTGTATTTTGCATTTGCTTATCTTTTTGTAAATTTCATATTTTAAATATTAAGGTGTTTTGTTTTGTTTTGTTTTTTGCTTAGCCAACTATAGATATTCTACTCAAAATATTTGAAGAAGTGGCTTTCATGAAAATAAAAGAGGCAGTACCCGAATTATCTGACATCTTTTGTAAGGTATGATTTGGATTATTTAATTTTTTCTTAGAAACTTTGTTTCTAGAGACTCTATTTTCAATATTTCTATAGACTCTCTGAGAACATGGTACATTAGAGATAATCTCACAAATAACACTTTTTTATTTTTATGGTATCTCATACCAAAGAACAAGAACAGAGTCATGTTTTTAGAGTGATATTTATTTTTAAAATGGTTTATTGGAATTTTCAACTAAAATGCAGCCCATATAAAATAAATTCCAAAAGATGGAGAAAGTTAAATGAAAATGACCATGTTTGAAAAGTATTATTTATTTATTTATTTATTTATTTATTTATTTATTTATTTATTAGCATTTATATGCCGCCCATCTCCCAAGGGACTTGGGGCGGCTTACATAAAACAAAAAACATACAATAATCAATTTTTTAAAAAACAATAAAAACACAATTGAAATCAGCATAAAAATTAATAAACATCCATATCAACTCAGCCATGATGTAGAAAAAAAATAGTCTTTAGGTCATGGCGAAAGGAGCGGAGGTCAGGGACAGTCTGGAGCTCAGTGGGTAACCCATTCCAGAGGGATAGAGCGACCACAGAGAATGCTCTTCCCCTGGGGGCCGCCAGCCAACATTGACTGGCTGACAGCACCTGAAGAAGGCCCTCTGTGGGCGCGAACTGGACTATGTTGATTATAGCTCAAAATATGAGAAAGGAGCAAATTTTTGGATATACAATAAAAATATTGTAGAATCCATTGGAGTTGGGCAACTAATAAACTTGAGTGAATAATAAATAATAACATTTTTAATTTTGCTAAGATTTGGCAGAAATTATTTGAATAAGAGTTGTCCACCTAAAATTTTGGCATCTACCACTATCTGTAGACTTTGGTAGAGATTGAGTCTATATAATATTAGAAAGAAAGCAATTTCTACTACTTTTCAACACTTTTATATATACATATAATGAAAATCTAAAAGTGTACATCATTAAATGATATTATAGTTTATTTATTGGATATAAAAATTTGCTTTGAATCTATTGGCTGATATTTCATATTAAACTACATATACTCTGATCATCTTATCAACATAGTATTATTACAGCCATTGAGCAGCCCCTGGTTAATTTTGCAATATCTGGGTTGAGTATTTGGAATTATGAAAATATTGTCATCAACTGTTAGCTTGACATCCGTAATCATAAACACATTACGTATAAAGAGCCTTTGACATATATTATCTATGTTTTCCTTATTTTTTTAAGCACTTAATTGTGGAAATATTGAAAAAGTTCTTTATCAATGCATTTTTTGTTATTATAGCTTATTGATGCTGGAATGGTTCTTGAACATGAACATATTAGACATATCACCAACTTACTAAACCAGTTACATGTTTCCAGTCAGGAAATTACTATGCTTAGGTCCAGGTATGTAGTTTTTAATATTCTTTTAAAACTTCAAGTGGATAACATTTTGAAGTATCAATGCCCATAAAGGTATAAAATATCAATCTATACCAGCTATATTTGTTAATAAATAATTAATTATTATCTTATGTTTTTTAACTTCATTCATAACTATTCCTCAATTTATGTACTGAATTTCTCAAAAGACATATAAGGGAATGCAATGGCAAAATAAATACTTGTAAATGAAAGATCTTTAACTATCCAAATTGCTGTATACAGTTTTGTATTCATGGCATTTGTAATGTGATACTAGGAGTTGAATCTATAAGTAGTTTTTGACTTTCAAGTACAATTGACTCCAAAATTTTTGTTGCTAAGCGAGACATTTTGTTGCTAAGCGAGACATTCGTTAAATTAATTTTGCCCCATTTTACGACTGCTACAGTTGTTAAGTGAATCACTGCTGTTGTTAAATTAGTAACAAGGTTGTTAAGTGAATCTGGCTTCCCCATTGTCTTTGCTTATCAAAAAATTGCAAAAGGTGATCACATGATCCTGGGACATTGCATCCATATCAATTGCCAAGCATCTGAATTTTGATCATCTGCCATTGGATGCTGCAATGGTGATAAATGTGAAAATCGGTCATAATTCACTTTTTTCAGTGCTATAGTAACTTTGAATGGTCACTAAATGAACTGTTGTAAATTGAGGACTAGCTGTATTTGATCATGCCTTAAATATTCATTCACAAGTTTTCTGTACTGCTGAACTCCAAAATGACCCCCATTATTTAACAGATTAAATAAAAACATAACAAGCAATAAACAAGCAGTTTAAAATTTAAAAATACCACTGGCAGTAATCCTGCTAGTAATTATACAGATCAAAGTTTCCATGAAACAGCACCATTTAAGGATATTCCCAGAAGACTTCAAAGAAGGAACCAAGTGCATCCCAAGGGCAAAGTCAATCTATTCCAAAGAGATTGCAATACATTGCCTGTAAACCTTTTCCCATCAATCTCTTGAATAGACAAATTATTAAACATCTCTTTACCAAATAAGTGTACAAAATGAACTACTAATCAAAGAAAATTAGTAGTTCAGAAGGTAATCTTCACCAGTGAGTCAGAAAGATATGATTGATGGCACTGAATGCCATTTTTTTAAAAAAGTTTTATTACATTTTTCTTTCATCATACATATTTTATGAACAGAGTATTGACCAGGTCACATCTAATATATCTTATAGCATAGTTATACATTGATTTTTATAATCTATTCCAATCTTCTGGATTTTTCTATATTCATTCCTTTTATATAATTTTTTATCACAAATTCATCATTGTTTCAACTTCTGTCATATTATCCTCTTTTTTGTTTTTTCCAAGTATAATTTACATATTTCCAATTTCTGCCATAATATTCTCTTTCCCTACTTCTTCATCTTAACCCCTTCTTAATCCATAATATATAAACATCACCATCTGCCCTTCAATTCCTAATTTCTTAGCATAACAACGATTAGTTATCTTATTTCTCCATTTATAAAATATTTCTAAAATCCCCATCGCATTTTTTAGCTATAAGCAATATAACTCATCATATTCAATTCTTGCATTGAAACCCTTTAACTTAATTGACCATCCACATCTTATCATAATCTCTTCTTAATACATAATACATAAACACTATCCGCCCTTAATTCCCAATTTCTTACTATGACATCAATTAATTATTTTGTTTCATCATTTACAACATATGTTTTCAAAATTCCCATCCCACTTTTTAACATTTCAATTTTGTCTCTTAATTTCAGTTATCTTCATAATTAAACCAAATTGCCACGTCATATTTCATCTGCTGTTCTGTTTCACAATAAGCAATATACATCATCATATTCACTTCTTATATTAAAACCTTTTAACTTTCACAATTAATAATATTAATACAGTAATAAAGAGCCTTGGTGGCGCATCTAATTAATGCTCTGGCTAAGTGTTCAGCTTAGTTCCAGATGCCAGCAATTAGTGTTGGTTCGAATC
>JANHFM010010360.1:178208-194137 GCA_032468115.1 Grayia smithii | reverse complement strand
GTACAATAAGCAATCAAATCATACTAGGAAACAATATCAATATAAATCACAAGGATACAAGCAACAAAGTTACAGTCATGCAGTCACAAGTGGGAGAAGATGGGCGACAGGAACTATGAGAAGACCAATAGCAATAGTAATGCATGTAGGGCGTAATATAGGGAAATAAATATTCCTCAGGCAAGAATATTTAAGAGATAGTCCTTCAGATACTCAGGCCTTGAAATAACTTTTTAGTTAATACCAGCTGATTATTATACTTTAATAATCCAAATTTGAATCGGTAGCCAAGCCATGGCATTTTGTATTAAACTTTTGTGCAAACTTGTCTTGTTCAAATTTGAGGTTTGGACAACTATTGCATATGTTAGTTCTATAATTATTCTTTAACACACAATTCTTATTTTTAGAGCTATGAATTATTTCACTATTATAAGAGATGTAAAACAAATCTAAATATCAAAGAAACATTTAAATTAAGAACTTTTAGTAGTGCAGACTTTTTCTTTTGTGGTCTATGTTTTATATAGTTTATATATAATGTGGTTCATTCTAATGAACTCCATCACTGAGATTTGGCAACCTAAAAATTCATTCTCAATTCCTCTTAATTTCCTATGTAGTTCCATAGGATCTTCCATCATTTGCATCTACATTATGCTCTTTGAAAACTCATAAAGCATTTCTAAGTTGTCCAATTTCTGAAAAAAATCAATAACTAATCCTTAACTAATTGAACAATAAATTTACTCATATTTGGTTGTCAAGGTGACACCTGGCTGACCAATTGTTCAGACCTTATTACTCGTTTGATAGAAGATCACCAAGAAATCTCAAGATTATAAATTAAATTGGGAAGTAAAACTTGTAGGAGGGCAAAAGAAAACTTGTATGTTTGTGTATAGACATTTAGGAAAGCTGTGTTAGACTATAGTGGTTCAAAATCAAGGGTTTTGTAGTATCTTCAGGTTAACAGGTTTCATCAAAAGGCATCAGTTGCATCCTGAATTGCATTTTCTCCAACACATTTGATAAAATGAACTTCAGCTCAGGAAACTTGATACCTTTAAATAAAATGCACTTTACAAGTGCTACTAGAATTCTGATCCCTATAGCTGCTACTGGTCAAGGCCAGCTGGAGAAGATTTAACAAGATAACTGCACTGAGTGTCTTAATGTTTGTGCAATAGCTCCAATATTTGGGTCGAAATTTAATTCTTTATGCAGCAGAGATGGTCACCCGCTTATGGTATACCTACTCTGAAGTCGAATGAATGAACGATAAACGCTTTCAGGGAATGTGCCTGCCAGCCGGTGGAGGGCTGGCCCTTATACATGCGCTCCACGAATCCCTCGAATAAAGACAAGGCTGAGGAGCTGAATTCCAATTTCAATTAAAGGAATCGACGCCTTTCAACTGATATTATAAAGGGACCTCGATGCAGCTAAATTCATCTGCTAGGCGATGCGCCCTCCTAAAACGGCAGTGGCGCAGAATTGTGAGCAGTACCGCTCCGCCTTTCAAAACTGGGAGGAGGGAGTTAGGGGCGGTAGTGGTGACGTCGAGGCAGCGGCAGAAATACGTTGACGTTGCTTGGCGGGTGGAACGCCTCCTATACCTCAAAAGGTGGGCGGAGGAGGTTCCTTGTGGAGGGATTGTATCAGGCTGTCTCGGGCTTTTCCGCGTGAAGTCATGGTATCCCGGTTCCTTGAAGAAACAGCTGAGGCGGGGAGCGGCAGCAGGCGGAGTGGTTACTGTGACGGAAAACTGTTGGTGTAACACTCCAAGCGCGTAATGACTGGGTTGTAAGAACAAGGGTTTGCTTTCAGTGCTTTAGTAATTTCAGTTTTGAAAACCTATTGGGCATTTGTCTGGGTTGCTATAGGATTCTCTCCGCTGATGTTCTTCGCGTGGGCCTTTAAAGTCTTGAATCCAAGTTGGCCTTCCGCGCGGACGTGTGTTAAATACTGATCCAGGCACTCCCAAAAAAGCTAATAAATAGATTTTGGAATGGCATGCAGCTTAATGGGTCTATAAATTGTATACCATTTTCTATTATATAATTGTATTTTGTCTCCATTTTTAAGTACATGAAGTTAATTGCCTTATATAATCTTCTGAAAAACTTTTACAATGTTAATAATTAAGAATCTTTGATGCATATACCAGTAGACATGTTTAAATAAAAATAGCACCTAGAATAGCATTTGCTGTTCTTGAAAAATTAAACGTGTTTAGATCTGATCAGTTCTTCTATAGAAGGCTTCCAGAAAATCCCAGTGCTGTAAATTAGATTGGGAAATCAAACATATTGAAAGAAGACATTAGCTAACAATTTCTGTATTGTTGAAAGAAAATGACAAGGTCAATTTTTAGTAGCCTTATATTTTTTTAAGTACACAAAAATTTAAATAATAGAAGAGAGTTATCATTTCATCAGCAATAATTCTGATTCAGTACCATTTATCATTCTGGTCTATTTCATCTTAATATTTTTGTATCAGAATGATTGGGATTTATTGTTTGGAGAACACAACTTCCTTTCATCAATTTATAAACTATCAAGTTTTTGTTCTACAATGTTAAGCAGACAGTAATTTCCACTACTTAAAATAATTTAAGGTAATATCAAATATTAATTTTTCAGTTATATTTTATAACTTGAAATATAAATAGCTCTAGAAAATATGCACTAATGATTTTTTTTCTTTGTTTATAGAAATTTAGAATCAGTTTGGAATCCAGTTTAAACAGAGATGTTTTGCCATTGGTTGACAATAAGGAGGTAAAGTGATTTTTTGTACGGCTTTTAACATACCATTTTAAATGGTTATATTCCTTTGAATAAAGAATGAATTGAGTTCATAGAATTCTTAACTTGATTCAATAATTTAATCTTATGAATTACATTTTTTTAATGTAAGGCAAAAATAATGTACTTTTTGTCAGAAAATATAGGTAGTCCTTGACTTATGACCACAATTGAGTCCAAAATTTCCATTGCTAAGCGAGATAATTGTAAAGTGAATCACTGCAGTTATTAAGTTAGTAACATGCTTGTTAAATGAAACTGGCTTCTAAATTGACTTTGTTTCTCAGAAGGTCGCAAAAGATGATCACATGATCACAGAAACTGCAGCTGTCATAAATATGAGGTAGTTGCCAAGCATCCAAATTTTGATCATGTGACCGTGAGGATGCTGAAACTTTCATAAGTATGAAAAACAGTTATGTCACTTTTTTCTATGCTGTTGCAACCTAGAATGGTCAAATCTAATTTTATTGGCTTATCCATCCTTAATGTAAAGTGTCATTACCCTGAGCAAAACTTTGTGTTTGGTTGGCTAACCATGCTTGATTGTTTGTTTAAGGTTATGTTTCAAGAAATTACAATTGCAGGCAAGAGCATTATCTGGGGCTGATGCTATAAATGCTCTGCGACCATTCTATTTTGCAGTACATCCAGATTTTTTTGGTCAGCATCCCAGAGAAAGGGTAAGAAACATCTATTTTTTGAGATACAATTCTACGTATTTAAACAAATCTGAATTTTGAACATACCTAAGACTGCACTATTAAATACTTCTAGATTAACTGAAGTGTGTACTTAACTAGTAGTTTGTTAATCTGACATCAATATTGTAATTTAGTATTTTCCACACACAAAACATTTACTGTTAAACTATGGCCTATCTGTTTAAAGAGACATCCTTTTGTAAGAGATAAAGATTATTCTTTTATCATGCTTTCGGAACATATACATGTATTTATGGATCAGACAGATTGGATAAATCAGACTGGTGTAAAAATGAATGCACCAAGCTAAAAATAGAATAGAATAGAATAGAATAGAATAGAATAGAATAGAATAGAATAGAATAGAATAGAATAGAATAGAATAGAAGAATTCTTTATTGGCCAAGTGTGATTGGGCACACAAGGAATTTGTCTTGGGAGAAACTGGGAGAAAGTGGGATACCATGAGTTCTGATCCTGATTTAGGCATGAAGCCAGATGGGTTAGATTGAGCCAGTCACTTCCTCTCAGCCTTAGGAAGAAGACAATGTCCCTAAAAATACCAAGAGCACACACTCAGAAAGAAGTTGGATATGAGAAAAATATTGCTTACTTATAATAAAAAAATTAAAATATATGCAGTTAACTGGAGCCTTCTGTAAAATAATGTTCACCTGGAATTTGGTTAATTTATTTATTAATTAAATTTATATGCTGCCCAACTCCCAAAGGACTCTGGGCGGCTCACAATAAAAACATAAAGGAATTCCTTTATATTATATTACTTTACATTATATAAAATTTAAAGCAGTTTAAAACAATAAAACAGCAAAAAATAACATTCATATCCCGTTGGGGTCCGGATCTCGCTAAATCACAATAGCAAGATCAACAGCCCCATGCCTGCCAGAAAAGCCAAGTTTTGACTGCTTTGCAGAAGGTCAGTAGGGTGGAGGCAATCCGGACCTCTGGAGAAAAGCCATTAAAACTTGATACATATTTTGGCAGACTTGGAAAATGGAAATTACATCATTTGTTGTTTTTTGGCAATTTGAATAACTTCTTTATTTGATTGGTGCTGCACCATATGATAGCTATATGGTTTTTGTTAGATATAACAAAATTCTGTATATTTATTTAGGTATACAATCTCCTCATAGATTGGAGTTAGCATTTAATTCTAGTTAGTTAGTTTACTTTATTGTTTAACCCTTGGGCCATATCAAAGTGCAGAGTTCCAGACATAAATTATTACTAAAATCTGATAAAAACAATTTAAAACCGAATTGGATAAAATACAATTTAAAATGAAATTGTAATAAAATACAGTTTAAAATGAAATTGGAATGAAATAAAATAATTTAATATATAGATAAATAAAATATGATAATATTATATTTCGGTATCACCGCTACAGTCTACCTCATTCAGTCCCACATATGCCGATCTCAATGGAACCATTTTGCTTAAGTACAGTGCTGTATTAAATGTTATTTTCAGATTTCAGCTGCACATAAGGTAAGTTGTTTTGATATGGGGATATAATTCTACTAAAATAAACATGTAAAAAACATATGTAAACAATGTTTCATTAATTGAATGATTGCTGGGATTCTTTGGCAAAGACAATGACACAGGTGAATTTTCTTTTACTAATGAAACAATCATAATGTGTTACTTTTTAACTTAATAGAAATTCTGCAATATTCTAAACAACACACCATATAATCTTTTAGTGTAACTGAAAAAAATCCAGTTAAAGAAAAATATTTGATCATCTGGAATATATTTTATTAAGCAAGGTGGTTGTAATCTATTTCTTGCAATGTATTTGCTTTAATGTATCAGCCTCTGCATTTGAATATTTTGTTATTTTCAGGAAATTAATGAAAATTCTCTGAAAAGATTAAATGGGTATTTAGAGAATCTCCAGAAACCAGGCTTCAGATCATTTAAACCAACTCAACTCACTTTTTATGTACGAGAGAGAGAACAAAGCCCTTCCAGTGTCCAAGAACCATTTGGTGCTACAGGTATTTTTAACATTTAGAATTTTACTAAATCACTGACAGATTATGGATAACTGACATTTTAACTGAATTTTTTTTACATTATGGGCCAGGAAATCTTCAATATATCTCCTTAAAATAATCCTAAATTTCCTTCTGTATCCATAGTGACTTTACTATTCCTTTTGTCAGTATATAAATGCAATATGTACCCATAGTCCTTGAGTTATAGTCATCCAGTGACTGTTAGAAATTACAAGGATGCTGAATGTACAATGGTTACAGTTGGTTTTTGGAAATATACCTGTTTAAGCACTTGCACAACCATGATGATATGATTTCAGCCTGGGCCTTTGGATACCCATTTGTACATATGACCAATTGCCAAGCATCTACAATCGCATGATTGCTATTTACCATCTTCTCTGCTGTTTTCCCCAGAAAGATAATGGGGAAGCCAACAGGGAAAGTTGCAAGTTGCTAAGGTGGCACCATACACCCTTCTTAAACACACACAGGGCTCTCATGAACCCCTGCATACTATAATGGACCTGCTTAGTGTCCCTTGTCTATTTTATGTGCCCTCCTAACTTCTGAATCACCTCTTTACGCATCCCTGTACACCCTCCCTGATCTGCATGGCACCTCTAATGCTACATACACTCTTCCTGACCATTTCCACATCCCCTCACTCTCTTCCTTATCTAGAAGCAGCTATTTGCCTCTTGGGCTGGAATCTGCAATTTTGTGCAGGCTTTACCACTGACTTTGATTGTGGAAAGCCAGCAAGAAGTTGCCTTGCTTAACCACTTTGGGATTCAATTGGTGATGTCAACCAGGCTTGTGGGGATTGCCATTGCTAAGATATGCAATCAGACTTTACATTGCTTAATGATAGAAATTCTAGTCCCAATTATGGATGTAAGTTGAGGACTATCTGTAAAACTGCATAATATCTTGTCTGATTTAGTTGTAGGATATTCATTTGAAACTAAGTTACATGCAATCTTGCACTTCCAAATGGTAGTGCTTAGTTTGGGGCTTAGCTTTTTTCTGTTATTAATATTTTCCTTGTGAGGGGCAGTTTGGTATAGTAGTCAAGGCATCAGGCTAGAAACTGCAAGACCATGAATTCCATCTTCATCACAAAGCAAGATTCATAACCTTGGCTAGTACTTTTTCTCAATTCTGGGAAAGAGCAATGTAAAATCACTTTTTAAAAAATTTGCCAGGAAAATTGCAGGGATTTATCAGGGTAGTATCTGAGAATCAGACATAATTAAACAGAAAAAAAATCCCTGAGAATGTTATTGTGGAAATAATTGCATAATTAAAAATCATCTCCAGAGGAAAAAAAATAGGATATTCTTCTCCAATCTAGTGACCTTCATGCTGGCTGTTTCAGCTTAATATAACTGGAATGTACTAGGTTGGTGAGATTGCTGTAAATGATTAATGTCTATTTTGTTTGTTTGTTTTATTCCATTTGTATACCATTTAACTGACTACAGAATTACAGAAGATTGTAATATATAGTAATGGATAAATTATGCATAAAATGGATAATTATTTTGAAATGACAATGTAATTATGTTTATATACAGATAGTAGCTTTATTTATTTAGAAAGTTTGTATGTACAGTACTCTTACTGTACTGTAATTTATATAAAAATAGTATCCATTTGTGTTTTTATCAAACTCTTGCAGATCAAATATTTGACAAAATATAGTGATAATCAAAAATAAAATTAGTAAAGCTCTTTATAGGAAAATCTATTGCTATCAATCTTGGTACAAGTTCTGCTGAATTCACACAGAATTAGTAAGGGACGTCCAGTGACGTTGCGGCGACCAGAGCAGGCTAAGATTTTTACTCCGTAAGCCGATCGCTCTGTTCATCGTGTTTGGCAGCGATTTGAAAGCCGTCTCTGAGCGGGAAGCTCGGGGAACTTGAGGGGAACGTGCCAGTTCCGAACAGAAAGTGCAAGCTGGGGAAGAAGCTGAGGAGTTGCCCAGTGCTGACACGAGAAGGGGCCAATATGGCGCTCCAAAGCCCGTGACTATAGCTGAAAGAGGAAGCCTATACTCATTCCAACAGCACTTTATTTGACCGGTAACTTTGAGAAAGGTATAACTTTATATTACAGTTCCAAATTATTTAAATTCGGAGCCTAACTTAAGAAGTGTGGCAGCAGATCTGGTGGGGCAGCGAGGAGAGAATCTAGATATCGATTTTCCACAAAAGACTCTTGAAACTTTGCTGTCTTTGGAGCAATATAATTTTCTATTCTGGGATTTATAGAAAACTAATTGTTGTCTTAAAGAAAGTATTAAATCAGATTGACTTAATATTATTCTGTGATTGTGGGTGTGGATCCAATTTGATTGTTAGTGGCCCACTTATAAGGAAAGAAAAGAAAAATGGTGGCGATTTGACATTTCTAATAGCATGGATACTCTTTAGACCTGTTGATCTCATTTGACGGTATTGGACTGCCATCTAGTGCCGAACTTTACACCTACATGTGGAGACCGGATATATGATAACGCTGACATATGGAACACAAAGAAGATAGTAATAATAATTAAAAAGAAAGGGGATCTTTTACTAATTTATGATTGACACTTAAGTATTAATTGATATTTGGATTAATTTAATTTATATTAGAATTTGTTATTAGTAATATTCAATGAACTAATTTGTTGTGACTGTACTTAGAATTAAGGATATTATTTATTGTAATCTGATTTTATATAGTTTATAAATAAGGTAAAAAAAATACTAACAATATACTATCAACATACTAATAATTGATTAAGGAGGGGAGGGGGTGAATTTATTTGTGAAAACTATCCATAGGGTGCTTTATTATAACTAATTAATTAATTGACTAAGAATAGGTACATAGTATTATTATATTTTTATTAATAGAATTTTCTTGGAGGATAAAAGACTCAACCCGACATTTAGATAAATTATCGAAACTATTGAAAAGTGAATAACCACAAGATATTTTGGAGAGATCTATTAACAATAATATTAAGAAAGATGGCAACAATAACTACAGTCCTGAAGAAAAAAACTGCATCTGCTGGGACTTCATCCCCAGCAGTTATATGTAAATCAACTGAAAACCTCTCGATGGCCAGTAAAACAACCAGTATACCTCAAGGACTACAAGATATCTTACAAGGCATTCAAAACACACTCACCAGAAATCAGGAGACAACATCTAAGACACTAGAGAATCTAGACTTAAAAGTAGATAATATTACATTAGAGATGAGACAATTTCATAATAAATTGGAAGAATTCCAAACATCATTGACAAACCAGGATGTTTGACTTACAGCAGTCGAAGATAAGATAACTAAAACAGAAGTGGACCGTGCCAAAGCTCATCATTATATGGAGAAAAAAAAATTGGAAGATGAACTCCTTGGAGATGGATTGCTCGTGACATTTCCTGCATGTCCAGAACGTGATAGAAGAAAAACAGGAGAAAGAGAGAGATTATAGTAGAAATTTTTGTAGACATCCTCAAGGTAGATAGATCTGAAGCTGAAAGATATATTGACGAGACTTTTCATGTCTACACATCGTATGTGCGGCGCCATAATTTATCGAGATACACGTCAGACTCACAAAAAAATCAATATGTGAGGAAATCCTCAAAAATGCCAGAGCCCAAACATATACATACAAAGGGAATTCTATTATAATTTGGCCACAAATACTGAAAAGCGTACGAGAAAACAAAAGGAAGTATGAACTTTTAACTACGCATTTGAGAAAACAAGGGATTAGATATAAATGGTGCCTTCCAGAGGGTCTTTCTTTTACATGGCAGGAACAAAGAATTAAGCTAAATTCCTTCCAGGAAGCTCAAGATTTCTTAGAGGCTTATCAGTTAGCAAATGATTCTAAAAGTGAGGAAGAAACGGAATCAAAGAGCGAGGAGGAACAGAACTCAAATGATCAAGGTACAAGAGCAACAGGAAAAGAAAAGCCAACAAAGGAGAAAGGACTGGAAAATAAAATCAAAACTAGATCTAGAAAACAGAAGACCACAAGTAGATAAGAGCATGAGAGAGGAATCCGCCTGTTTTCAGTAAACATTAATGGCTTAAACGCCCCAGCTAAAGGGAAAAAATTTGGCTAAATTTACAAAAAGAAAAATATGATTTAATATGTCTCCAAGAAGTACATATCCGCAAAAGACTACATTTGGTGTTGACTTGTCCCAAATTGGGAAAAATGGACACATCCTTGGCCGATCAAAAAAAAAGAGATGTTGTGGTCTATGATAGAGGAAATCTAATTTCAAAGCAAATTTACGCAGATGAGGGTAAAATTCTATTATTGGACATTAAAATTGGACAAAAAATAGCGCTCTTAGCTAATATCTATGCCCCAAATGTAAATCAAACAATCTTTTATTAAAATTTACATAACAAACTTAATCAATTAAATTATGACCTTATTTATATGGTGGGAGATTTTAATGCCATTATGGACATAGGAAAGGATTATGAACCGGGAGTGGGTATTAAAAAATATGAGAAAAAGTATAAAAAGACTCTTCCCCAAAACCTGGGATACTTTAAAAGACCAATTAGGACTTAAAGATTTATGGCGTGATCTTCACTTGAAAAAAAAATTACTTATTACTCCCCCAGGCATAAATCGTGGTCAAGAATTGATATGTTCTGGTCAACAGCAGAAGCCGGAGCAGAAATAGAATCACTTGAAATTGGGCAGAACACCACCCTCTAATTATAAAATGGGTAACTACACAGAGAAGAGCGAGGTGGTCTGTGAGAGCGAATTTGATAAAAGATGACAAATTTATAAAACTACTTCAAAAGGAATTACAATATTTTTTCCTTGAAAATAAAAGGCAAGACACATCATTCCAAAATATATGGGATAATGCTAAAGCTATAATTAGAGGAGTAGTGATAAAATATATCGCCAGGAAAGGGAAAGAAGAGAGAGCAAAGAGAGCCGAACTTCTGGTAAGCTTAGATAAAGAAGAGAAGAGGGGACAAACAAATCCACAAAGGATGGCAATAAGAGAAAAGATAAAATTCTTAAAACATGAAATATCTCTGCTGGGTCAAAAAGAATTGGCCAAAAAGATTAAAAGAAGTAGGCAGAAACAATTTGAGCATGCGAACAAAGTGGGTAGATGGTTAACATATAAGTTAAAGAAAGAAGCGGAAGCAAGGAGAATAGAAACTTTACAGGATAAAAATGGGGAGGTAGTAAATACACTTGAATAAAAATTAAAAGTAGCTCAAGACTTCTATTGCTCTTATATGCCCCAGAAGGGCAACAAGAACACAGAATTAAATCTTATCTCCTAAAGCAACATCTTAAGATAGTCCCAGATTCTTTTAAGAACATATTAAATACAGAGATTGCTGCTGGAGAAATTGAGATAGCCATCAAAAAGCAGACCAGTGGAAAGATCCCGGGCCCGGATGGAATACCAGGGGAATTTTATAAGGGTATCACCAAACTTCTGATTCCACAAATGAAATACCTATTTAATGAGGCTTTAGACGATGGGAAAATTCCAAATACATGGACCAAGGCTTATATTTCTCTAATTCCAAAACCAGATACGGACTCCACTCAAATTCAGAATTATAGACCTATCTCGCTCTTAAATGTGGACTACAAATATTTGCAACAATTATGGCGGAGAGATTGAAAACCTTCTTGTCCCACTACATTCATCAAGATCAAAATGAATTCTTGCCACATAGATATTTAAGAGATAATGTGAGAATAATAATGAATTTTCTAGAGTATTACAAAACACTCACAGATAAGCAAATGAGTATAATTTTCTTAGATGCACAAAAAGCTTTTGATAGGGTCAATTGGAACTTTATTTTACAGCAATTATAAATTATGGATTTCAGCACCAAATTTATTAGCATAATACAGGTTATTTACACAACACAGTCGGCTAAGTTACTGCTTAACAGAACAACATCAGAAAATTCAAATATACAAAGGGACTAGACAGGGATGCCCTTTTTCTCCTTTACTATTCATTTTGACATTGGAACCACTGCTGAATACTATGAGACAAGATAATAACATTAATGGCTGCAATTCCATTATATCATATATTCTTCCAAAATAGACTTTATTTCAGACAGTGCCGGCCAAATTAGATAAAAAAAAATTCTAAATTTGGATCCAATCGTTACAAAATTCATCTGGCGGGAAAAAGCCTCGCATTAAAAAAAATGCTACAGGAACATAAATTGAGAGGAGGCCTAGGGCTCCCTAATTGGGAGATTTACTACCAAGCATCTGCCTTAGTTTGGATAAGAGACTGGGTCACACTATCCAGACATTGTATATTGGCAATTGAGGGTTACGATTTTTTGCAAGGCTGGCATGCATTTTTATGGCCAAGAAAAGATAAACAATGTAATTATTTCAATAACCACTATGTTAGAGGGATTTTGGCGAAAATATGGGGGGAAATTAGAAACCAGTTGTATACCCAAATTCCAAGATGGCTAGTTCTGTTAGAAGCAGTAACTTACCCGACTGTCTATAATCCAAGGAAAAATTTGACCTATGGAGACTTGATGGATGAAGTGGGTAACATCAGAACACAAACGGATTTACTAACTAAAGGTTGGAATTTAGATTGGTGGTCCTACATTCAGGCCCAATCTAAATTTAATAAAGACAAACACAAATTTGGAATACACCTTTAGAATCAAGAAATAGACAAAATTCTTTTAGGGACATTTACTAAATTCATTTCTAAGGTATATAATCATCTGTTGTATAGACACATTGGTAATGAGACAATAAAAGACACGATGATTGCCTGGGGGAGAAATATAGGAAGGTCAATTCAATTCGATGAATGGCAAACAATTTGGGGCAAAACGATGAGAATGACTCTATCATCTACCTATAAGGAAAATTTATTCAAAATGTTATATCGGTGGTATTTAGCACCAGCCAGAATTGCTAAAATATTTCCAAATTCCTCAGATAGATGTTGGAAATGTAGATTGGCCAGGGGTATGTTTTTTCACCAATGGTGGACATGCCCAGTGATCCAAAAATTTTGGAATAAAATTAAGAAATGGCTATTGGAAATAGCAGGCGTGATTTTCCGTCTCAAACCGAAACTCTACTTATTGGGCATAAAATACAATGAGATAAATAAAAAAGATTGGTATTTATTCACACTTATAGTAACGGCTGCTAGGCTAGCAATAGCACAACACTGGAAAGACAATAACTTAACCTCGGAACAATTAGTTATAACTAAAATCCTGAACTGTGCAGAATCAGACAGACTAACATTTATTCTAAAAGATAGACAAGACACAATTTTTTATAAAACCTGGGATAGATGTTACTTATGGTATCAAAAGAGAATAATACAAAATAAGACAATTATTTCAGATAACTAAGTCAAGGAACAAAATTAAGGAACAAACAAATTGGGATATTGTAAATATACGAATATTGTTTCTTGCGTACTAAACCTTTAAAATTACTTTGATAAAATATGTTGGAATGAATTTACAAAATTTATTTGAGGGGGCCAGGTAATCCCCTAGTCGATGTATGTTGTATTACATGTTTAGTTAATGTCATCGTTCTTATGTACATTATAGATTTGTCTTTTTCTGGATTTTTTAATCTTTTTTATCTTATATGTTGTAAATACCAATAAAGATTTATTTTTTTAAAAAAAATAGTAAAGCTCTTTATAGGAAAATCTATTGCTATCAATCTTGGTACAAGTTCTGCTGAATTCACGCAGCGGAACTTTTATCAAGTATTCTCAATAAAAATCAGATCTTTATAACAATCTCAGACTTGGCATTATGATTAAATAACAATAAAAGTTTAGTTTTCAGCTCTGATTTGCATTGTTTTTTAAAGTATAGAAACAATATAAATGCATTCATTTAAATACAGCCTTGTTCTGTCCATTTCATAGGATTTCGAGCAGTGAGTTTTACTTTGCACACCAAAGACTTGTTAAGCACAGTGTTAGATATCTTGAACTCCTGCAGTTTATCTACGGATCATGTCCAAATCTTGAATGGCAGTGTGAATACTCAGTCTACTCAGGAAACCAAAAGAATGTTTCACAGGCCTATTAAATGGGACAAGACATACTACTCTTTTACTGGATTCAAGGATCCTGAGGAAGAACTGGAGCAAGCTCAGAGGATGGAAACTACCCTGAGGTAGTGATGTAAAAACATGCTCAGTTGACTTCTTTACAAACTATTCTGTTTGAGGCAGAGCTCTTTCCCAGTCAATGAGCCCATTGTCTTTCTTTGCCCATGCACTTTTATATTTTAAACTTGATATCAGCAAACTACAAGATTTCTGCCTAGAAAATGCGTCAAATATTTTATATCCTCCAATTTTCACAGCAAATATTGAAGTGGAAGTATTTTCTTTTTAGATTTAAATTTCTGAAAAACATTTATTAAACAGGAATGTATTTTCATTTAACATCTCATGAACATGTATGAGAAAATTCTGTAAAGAAATATAATCCCTCTATATGCAATAAGTGTAAAGAGCATTAGAATCTTTTTTAATTTTTAATTTTTCAATTACAAACAGAAACATTCCATCTGTCCATCTGCAGTGTGTCGTCTGGTTACAAACATCTCTGTGCAACATCATTCACCATTTTCCAGCTCATTCGCATTCATATAACATTATTTCACTAAGCTTAATATTATAGTATATTAAACATTTAAACATAATGTTCTCCATTTTCTTCTTAATATCTTATAATAATAATACATTTTAACATTAAACATTCTTCATATATATATATATATATATATATATATATATATACATATACATATACATACACTAACAATTTCCTTTTTATTTACATCTTAATGTATTTTTACTTTTTCTTTAATCTTCATTTCCAAATTCCTTTTTTTTTCCAGCCATTGATAAAATACCTCCTATATCACATAATATTCAGTTTGTTCTTTCTCCTTAATTGCTAATGTTAATCTGTTCATTTCTACACATTCTAATATTTTTGTTATCACCTTATCAATGGGAATCGCATTTTTTCCAATGTGTTAGTGCTAATAGTCATTAGTATTTTCCTGTTCTCTCATGATTTTTAACTTTTCAACTGAGAGTAGCAGACTCAACAATAATATTTTGCTTATCTATTGTGCTGCTAATTTTTAAATGCAGTAGTAATCTGTATTTGTTTCTTACCATCTCTTACCTATGTAGCTCCTGGTTAGATAATAATGAAAAAAGTGCCACAAAGAAGCTGAAGGACAGTTTACCACTCAGAAAAGAATTAGATCGTTTGAAAAATGAACTGTGTCAGCAGTTGCAGCTCTCTGATATTAGGTAATACATTAATTTTTTGGAGAAAAACAAACTTTTTGTAGAAGTTTCAACATAAATAGAAAAATAGACCTAAAATAAACGGGCCCTAGCAAATACATTTTAAATTATGCTAAAACGTGTTCTGATGTTCATTATATATGAAGTATGAGAAAGTTTTTCTATAAAGTAGTGGTTACATTTTATGTAAGGCTTATAATGCTCCTCCAAATATTTTAAGTATTATTTTGTTTCTCTTTAATTTTATTTTTTTTAATTTTACGTATTACATAAAAAATAATTATACATCTAATATTTTAGTAAAAATATTAAACAATATTCTTGTCTACAAATTACCAATTCAATGATTTCTAAAGAAAGTTATTTCAAAAATACAATTTTTTTTGTAATTTGCAATTAGCCTGTGACCTGTTTTTTTCTGTGAGTTCACAGAATTTGGTGAGAGACATAATGCAAATGTAACTGTTTTATGCTTTGAGGGATTTATTAAGAAAATTCATTAATGTAAAAAATCTCACTGGCAGAACATCTTACCATCAATCATCATTAATTTATGAGAAATCAGTTGCATTGAGTAAAAAAAAAAATGTGGTCTATCTTCTTCTGTAAAGCATTTTCTGAATCTTACCAAACAACTTTCTTCAATCTTTTGTGAAATTGCACAAACCAACCAGCTTTTAGTACTACTCAGACCAATTTAGGTTGGGCACTCTTCTATAAAGCTATAAGTTTTTAACAGCCATTACTGTTGTCTTAGAACAACTTTGTCACTTTGAATATACACTAATTGGCATACATTAAAATGAAATTTCATTGCATACAGCTCTCAAAGGGTCACCACCTCATATACACTATATAAATATGACACATACATACATACATACATACATACATACATACATACGTACATACAAAGTTAACTGCACCCCCAGATACTTAATATTGTTCACCACCTCTACAGTTGCATCCTTTATACTGAATGGAGTATGACTA
>JANHFM010010360.1:150766-165101 GCA_032468115.1 Grayia smithii | reverse complement strand
AAAGTACATCTATAGTATGTAGATAATAAAGTTGAAAAAAGGTGAACAACATTTTTACAGAACTATAGATATGTTGAGGCTGGGTGTGACAAGGAATGGCTGGGACGGGAGGGGCCAGGCGAGGCACCCCTTGAGGTGAGTGACATTGAGTTGGCCATGCCCACCCAGTCACATGACCATCCACCCACACCCACTGTCACATGACCATCAAGCCACGCCCACAGAACCTGTAGTAAAAATTTTTGAAACCCACCACTGAGTGGGGGTCACCACAACATGAACTGTATTAAAGGGTCGCGGCATTAGGAAGGTTGAGAACCACTGTCCTAAGTAAAGGCTGTTAATCTCGCAGATTTTCAAAAAACAATCCTAAACTTCAGGATACATCTTTTACTGTTACCTGATGTTATAATCAGAGTCTTTACTGACCTGTATCAAAATGTTTAAATGACTCAAGAGATATCTCTGTATTCTAAAAATAAAGCAGAATCTTACAATTATGAGTATGCTACTTTTTTTATGGCTGAATTATTTTAGTAAAAGTAGATTATAAAAGTCTTCATTGTGCAGTCTGCCAAACTATGCTTGTTTCCTAGCAGAGGCTGAATAACTATTTTGTTTGTAATGTTTCAGGCTGGCAACAATAAGAAATAGCAGAAAGAAAGAAGGGGATTTGTTAGACACTTTGTAAAACCATGATACATGGTTTCTGGGTTCCATTATGGCAAATTATAATTTCATAATGACAGTTCATCTCACAAAACATACTGTGGTGCATTAGAACAGGAAGATAATAGTGTGGACTGGACTTCGATCTTCACAAGCTGAGAAAGCTGAAGACCCAACTGGTTTAAAGATTCTGTTATGTTATTCCTGACTTACCAGAAGAGGGCGGATTTTCCAAAAGAATCCTGGAAGAAATCCCAGGTAGGACTAACATTGCAAAGTAGAGATCTGATTGGGAAAGAGTCATAGGAGTCCAGTCCTCCTTTCTGTATTGTTGTGGCAAGTTTCTTGCTGCCTCATCTTCTGAAAATCAACCTTATTCATATCAATAGCTAATTTTTTTAGAGAACAAAATTGCTGATAGTGCCATTTTCAGTGGGAGGGATTGTTAATTTTCCATTAACAATATTTTTAAATTGTTGTGTTCTTAGTGCTGCTAAAGCTTCAAAAAAGATAAGTGTGAATTATTATCATTGTTTACTAAAATGATTTTATCTTACAGCTTCAGATTATCAGAGCTAAAAAGTCAAAACCTATTTTTTATGGTCTGTAGATTGTATTATGTTGTAGCATTCCAGTCTTTATGTTCATATGGAAAACAATTGTCTCAAATAGTCTTTTAGTGATCTCAAAGTTAGAAGAGTTCAAACATAATGAAAAGCAAGGAGGCAGTAAACAGATACCTTGCTGATTTAGTGATTCTCAGCAAAAAAAATGGAAATTATTACAGGGAGATACTTCCTAGAGAGCTTTTATTACAAAGCTGAGCGCAGATGTTCTCTAGGGAAAACAAAATTAGATGTGAGAATATAGGCATTCTCAGTTTATTGTTTATGTGAATATTCAGAACTTTAATATATTAGAATTCTTTACTGGCCAATTGTGATTAGACACACAAGGAATTTGTCTCCGGTGCATAGGCTCTCAGTGTACATACAACAATAGTGATAGATCTTTATAGTCATTGTAAAAATACATCATAAAACACTAGATACAAAACTTAGTGATAGTCATGGATACTAAATAAGCAATCAATATAAAACATACTAGGATACTAACTAAACAATTTAAATCATAAGATACAAACAACAAGTTATAGTCATAAGAAGATAAGGTGATAGATAATAGGGAAGATTAGAATAATGATGGTAGTACTGCCTTTCTAGATAGTTTGACAGTGTTGTGGGAATTAGTTGTTTAGCAGAGTGATGGCATGGGAGAAAAAGCTGTCCTTGTGTCTAGTTGTTCTGACATGCAATGCCCTATAGCCATGATGGCGAACCTATGGCACATATGCCCCAAGTGGCACACGGAGACGTCATCTGGCATGCACGGCATTGACCGTTTCTCTTCCGGGTTTCTGGCACACATGCACATGTGATGATCAGCCGGCCTTTTTCCTTGCAGCAGTGCTGGAAACTGGAAGAGCTGGTCTTCTGTTTTCCTGTGTGAGCATGACAATGCACCAGCCAGCTAATTGTTGTGCGTGCATGAGCGCCAGAGGCCCGGAAGACTAGTTTGCCAACGTGCATGCATGCGCTGGAAACCGGAAGTTCATTTTCGGGGATGTGCACACATCCCCGAAAAAGAAGCTTCTCTTCTGGATTGCGGCCCATACAAGCATGCGCTCCCTTTTTGGCACTTGATGCCGAGTGCCTTTTTGGCACTCAGTGCCAAAAAGGTTTGCCATCACTGCCCTATAGTGTCTTTTTGAGGATACAAGTTGAAACAGTTTATGTCGAGGATCTGGGGCCTGTAGATACTTTCACAGCCCTCTTTCTGGCTTGTGCAGTATATAGCTCCTCAATGGTTTTTTCTGCAGTCCTAATTATCCATTGAAGTCTGTGTTTGTTTTAATTGGTTGCAGTGCCAAACCAGACAGTTATAGAGGTATAGATGACAGACTCAATAATCTGTAGAACTGAATCAGCAGCTCCTTGAGCAGCCTAAGCTTCCTGAATTGGCACAGGAAGAACATTGTTTGTTGTGCTTTTTTGATGACGTATTTGATGTTAGGTGTCCATTTTAAGTCTTGAGATATTATAGAATCTAGAAACTTGAAGGTTTCTACTGTTGATACTGTGTTGTCTAGTATTGTGAGTGGTGGTGGTATAGGAGGGTTTTTCATAAAATCTATCATTTCTACAGTTTTAAGTGGTAGTCTTTAAAATCAAAAGAAACTAATACTGTATGGCTAATGTGGCTAAATTTATAGGAGTTGTGGATCAATTTTAAATTGCCCGAAAAAAATTCAGTTTTTTTATTTGCTAGAACCCATTTTGTTTGTAAAATAACATAGAAATATTTCACTTGATCATATTTTAACATAATGCTCTATATTTTGGGCTCACAATGCAATAAATTGCTACATAACAGTATATATTGTTATAACAGGGAAAAATAAAAGGAAATTTAAAGAGCACAAGTGCATTTATATAGTGCTTAAAAATTTGTGAATTCTTTTGAATTTTCAATATTTCTTTATAAATACAACCTAAACATGATTTGAAAAAAGCACCATTGTATATCCACAGGGACACATGCACCAAATACAATGTTGCAATTATAGGACAGACATCCAGGGTCCACTTGAGTTATTGTTTCAGAGATGTGGGCTGCTGGACTGGGGCCTGTTGAGGGCAGTTCCCTTGCGACTGGGCTGCCTGTTGGGCTGGCGGGTGTGTGTGTGTGGAATTCCAGCCGGCTGCTGGATTATTCCCTGTGGTTGCGGTGCCTGTTGGGCTGGCAGGGAAGGGGGGAATTCCCCTCAGCTGCTGGATTATTCCCTACGGCTGTGGTGCCTGTTGGGCTGGCAGTGGAGGAGGGATTCCAGCCGGCTGCTGGATTATCCCCCGTGGCTGCACCGGAATTATTTGTGCATATTGGGCCCATGGAGATCCCTGGAAAGATGGAGCAGCGGTGCAGGATATGACTGGCACTGAACCCAGCCCCTGCCTGGATAAAATCCCCATCCAGGGGAAATACTTTCCACAGGAGGCTGTCCCAAAACAGGCTGGTAAGGGGTCCCGGCAGGGAGGTTTGGGATTCCCCATGTGGGTTGCATCTCCGGTCTTCCGTCTGCTGGCAGGCCGTGTTGAACTGGGCTTCTTCTCCGCTCATCCCTGGCTTGAGAAAGGGCCCCCAGCCCCCGCTGATTCCACCCCCAGGCTCCGGAGTCACAAAGGTAAACGTAGGCTGTGCTAAACTCCAACTCACGTGAAGTAGCTGTGAAAGGCTCACACAACTTCCCACTTCCATCCGTTCAAACTGTTCAGGGAGCCCGGTTAGCGATAGGCTTCAAGGCTGGGGTTGCAGTTCCCAGTCCCGGGAATCTTCAGATCCCAAGGCTGTTCTGGCTCTCCATTCCCTCTCAAGGAGCGACCTTAAGGGGCTCGCCATGGCACGAACATCCAGCAATTTCTCCTCGAGGCCCTTCTCTGGAGTTGGGGCAGACTGGCAAGTTCTCCAGGAGTCTGTCTCCTTGGGCAGAGCACCTTGAATCCGTGTTGTTTCTGCAGCTTCCAGAGCTCGCATCATCTTTTTAGATGGGGGACAGCTGAGTGATTCGATTGGCTCTACCCTGACAGCTTCCTCCGAAGCTTCCTCCTTTTCTTCCATCTTCACTGAGTCTTTGCTTCCACCTAGTGTTGGTTGGAGCTGGGGCTCAGCACCCTAGAGAGCCCCCTCTCAAGGTGCTGCTTAGGTTTTTAAAGAAAGAGGATTCAGGTTAATGTCAGAGTTCCAGAAAACCCTTCGCCGAATAAAAACTCCGATGCAAACATATCTCAAAAGTTTCTTTTCTTCAGAAAGGTAAACTGGCACATCTGGGAAAACCCGAATCTGAGAGTTATGGGTTTTTCCTCAAGATATCAAAACCCCCAAACCCATCTCCTCCCTCCTGAGATGGTCACATGGTCCAATCACTGTCCAGTCCATCTTGGCACCACTCTTTTTCCAGCTGCAGGATCGCCCTGACCTTGACTGTTCGGAAGAATGCTATTATGGCTAATATCTCCTTCTACCAACTCCCCCCTCCTACTTTCCCAAGGCGGAGAAGGTGGGAGTGTGGAAGCCTCCTAATATGTCTTCCAAAGCTGACACTTACCTAAACAAAAAAACAGAATGAACATAGGCAAAAAAATGAATGTAAGCAGGAACTTCCCCACAGAATTTTCTTGTGAGAAGCTGGCTGTGAGCATCAGAAATCTTTCATTCCTTCCTCCCCGTTCCTCCTTTCCTCCTTCTCTCCCTCCCTCCCTTCCTTCCTTCCTTCTTTCTTTTTTCCCTCCCTGTTCACTTATTCTTTCCTTTCTCCTTTTTTCCTTCATCCTCCTTTTCTTACTACTTATTTATTTCCCTTCTTCCCTCTTCCTTCTCGTCTTCCCTCTTCCTTCATTTTTTTTCTTTCCCTTCTCATTCCATCTTCCTTTTGTTCTTTCTCCCTTCCTCTTTCTCTTCCTTTTTCTTCCTTTCTTCCCTTTCTATCCCCCTCCTCCTTCCTTCCTTCCATTTTCCCTCCCTTCCTTTGTTCCTCTCTCCCTGTTCATCCTCCTGCCTTCCTTCTTCCCTCCTTCCATGTATTCTTCCTTGCTTGTGACCCTTCTCTTCCCCTCCCTCTTCCTTTCCTTTGTCCCCTTTCCCTTCCCCTTCCCAGCAGATAAGTGGCTGGTGCTGGATGTGGGAGGAGGCAAAGGATTGCACAAGTGGTCAGGAAGCTGTCAGGTAACATTGAAACTGAGGACTGTGGCAATGTGGCAGAAGCATTGAAGCAGCCATAATTTCCCCAAATTTTATTTCCTCAGGAGTCATGAATCCTCAGCACATTTGAGGTACCTTGGTTTTTACCCAGCTAAAAGTTACAGAAATATTTTAATAGTATACACAGTGGTATTTTGGTATTCAATTGGTTTGAAACTCATTGAACTTGGTACTCAATGCATTTTGATGTGAAAATTTTGTCTCAATATTCATCGTTCGTTTGGTACTCAATACAAAAGAATTTGTTGGTGTTGCCTGCCTTGTGACTCACTATATTATTCTTTACGAGAAAATTTTGTTTGGTACTCATTGTTTCTGGTACTCATTGCACCTCCGGGAATCAATTAACAATGAGTACTGAGGTAACACTGTTGTTAAGAGGGTATATGGGTTTTTAAAATGCCACTGTTTAATTATCTGGTAAATATAAGCATGCAGCTATACAAAATAAGAATATAAACCCGTGCAGCTCTTTGCAAATGGACCGAAACTGCAATAACTAAAAAGCTGATGCAATGAAATCTGGAATCCATCTAATAACTCCTACTGCAAGGACAAACTGGACAAGTTCAAAAGCACATTATGAACAATAAGCCAATAATTCTATCAAAACTGTACTGAAAAATTGTTATTGTCTAATTTCTTGTTATAAAAAAAATAGTAAACCAAAACATTACAAAAATAATAATGGTAGTTTTGTCCTTATGCATAAAATCTGCAAATAACTTTCATCCCAGTGACAACAGTGCAAGGATCACAAGGGTCACTAAGTGAGATCTCACATGATTGTAACTTCCAACTCTGCTGGCTTCCCCATTGATTTAGCTTGTGGAAAACTGGCAGGGAACTCAAGAATAATAATCATATGGGGATGTTGTGACAGCTGTAACTCTAAGGAACTGTCATAAGTACCATTCATTCAGAACCATTGTCACTTCAAGTAGTCACAGAATGAAACCAAGAGCTACCTGTAGTAGAAATAATTCCAATTGGTAACAAAATGTTAATTTTAAATTTTAATTTCAAGACTCCCCAAATATGAACAAACTTGTTTTCCAACAAGGATCTCCTAGCAATAGGGAGCCTGCATGCTGATTATGCTACATATAAACATCTTCCATCTCATATCTTGTTTCAACTGTTTACTGTTTTAAAGAGTTTACAAAATGTTTTAATTCTTGATTTTGTTGTACACAACCAAGAATCACTTTGGATGAGATGGACTGGCATATAAATTTTACAAATATATAAATAAATAGATGAGAGGGGGAAGGAAGGAAGGAAAGAAAAAAGAAAGAAAGAAAGATGATAGTAATAAATAGATATAGATTATATTTATTTAGCATATGTTGCATTACCTAGGAGACTACACGGTTAATACAAAGTAGTTTGCTCAGGCACTATCCAGAGTACACAACAGGGGGAGAACTAGTTCCATACTTAGAAGGCTTAAGGACATTCTGCAACATCATCCATGGCTTTGAGAAAGAGAAAGAGAAAAGAGAGAGATGTAGATATGTATGAATAGATAGACGATAAAATGATTAGTAGCCATTATATTCATGTCCTACTGAAATAAGATCTTACAATACTCGGTATTTGCTTTTGAATAACTTGATATTCCTAATCTATCTTTCTCCAACCAAGGCCTTTCTTGACTTGAACTCTCAAAATTGTCCAGCCTGAATAGCTATTGTAGGAATTAAAATCTCCCTCCCCAGGAGATTTAAGTAATCAATAATGATAGTAATTCAGACATATGCAACATAGTTACCACAAGTTCTTTTTGATTAACATAATAGCAGCAGATGCACTTATGGCAGAATATAGTAGTGTTGCCTCCACACTAAAAAATGAATGTCTAAGCACTTCTGTTCAAACTGAAAAATGTGTAAGCTGTAATAGACCATCTATTTACACATAAAAAGGACATTGACACATTTACACATAAAAAGGACATTGACACATGCAACTGTCACATGACAATGGCAAAAGCATGATAGGAAATTCTGAATAGGGAAATTTATGTTCCACATCATATGTTCAGAGAATGTTCTAAGGGTGGAGTCTTATACCGTTGTGATCAGAGAGACTTAGATATTTCCAAGAAGAAAATATAAATATAATCACTGCTTAATTACATAGATGAGAGGATTAAAGGGCACTCATCAAATCTGCCAATGATACCAAGGTGCTGGAAATTGCTAACACTTGGAAGGTAGACTCTAGATGGCGAACCAAGTGCCCAAACTGGAATGAGCACCGCAATGCCAGAAACCCAAAGACCAGCTGGCCGGTGTATATGCGCACGTCAGCCAGCTGGCCTTTATGCATGTTGGAGCACCAGACATGCAAAGACCTGGTTTTCAGGTTTCTGGTGCTCTGGTGTGGGTGAAAACCAGCTGACACTCTAGAAACCAGAAAAACAGCTGACGATGGCGTGCATGCCCACAGAGAGAGCTCAGCATGCCACCTCTGGCACATGTGCCATAGGTTTGCCATTATGGCTCTAGATTCAGAAGACTCTTGACAGACTTCAGCACTGGGTTCTATCTAACAAGATACAGTTCAGTGGTGAGAAAAGCAGGGTCCTGCACCTAGGTAAGAAAAAACATGCACAGATACAGAATAGGCAGTTCCTGGCTCAATAATAGTAATTGTAAGAGGGATCTAAGTATTCTGGTGGGCTACTGCTTAAATATAAACTAGCAATGAGATCCAGCTGCCAAAAAAGTCAATGCAATCCTAGGTTGCATCGGCAAAAGAATAGGATCAAGATCACAAGAAGTGATAGTACCGCTCTAACTGCACTAATAAGATCGCATTTGGAATCCATGATGCAAAAATAATGATCAGGTCCTAGAAAGAGAAGGGAAACAGTTGATAACTTGCTTCCCTGAGTTGTGGGTACTCTATCACTGAAGATCTTCAAGAAAAGATTGTCCAGGATATTATAAGGCTTCCTGCCTTGAGCAAGAGGGTGGATAGAAGATCTTCAAAGTCCCTTCTAGTCCTATGATTCTATACTTAAAGAGTAGAACTATCTGAATGAATGACTGGGTTTACTTTTCATGAGAAGTAGACTACTTATCTTCACTTGTCATGAAAAAAGAACGAATTTCTATAATTCTGTCATAATGAAAATATCCAAAGAGACGTTTTGTTTGTCTAACTTCTACATCTATTATTCAGGAAATGTATCCAAAAATAGCATTCAGGCTTTCATGTGTCAGGGACCTCTTGATCTCTATTTTGTGAAGATTTGTCCTAATGTGACCATTTTTTTTCTTTTCTTACAGCTTTGTCTTCTGCAGGAAATTTAGAAGTTTAATTCCTAAAGTCATTGGAAAGGGCAAGTTTAGGATCATAACACTACAAGTATCAAATGTTGAGACTTATTTATTCCTTTATTTTGAACAGCAAAAGATTACCATAAAGACAGGCTCCAAGGAACTAACCTATGGCATTAAACTGAGGCTATATGTTCTGCAGCAGCTGGAGCTTGTTTGAAGGAGCCTGGATCACAGTACTCTGTGAACAAAGGGGTTACAGTGGACTAGAAAATTTGAGCGAGCCTAGCATACCAGGGTCAGCTGCCCTTGCTTCCTTGCTCCTCCCCCATCCATGCACCTAAAAATAGAGATAATCAGGTTTCAAAGAGGGAAAGGAATGGAAAGGTCAAATGTCATGACCTCAACTCTATTCCAACACAGCTTTTCTCTCCAACCCCTTTTTCCTTAACTGGGCCTCTTCCAGCAGCAGCAATTGCCCTTTGTAGATGCTGAATCCATCTCCATGGCATATGCTTGGAGCTAATTATTATGATCATTGTCAATTTCTGATTTGCTCCCCCCCCCCTATCTTCTCACTTGATGCGCTTGACTCCTTTTTTTATTATTCCAGTTGAGGAATAGTTTTATTTAGTATTATTGTCTTTGATTAGGCTACAAAATCAATCAAAAGAGCCACAATTGCTGCTTTCAGAGCTGGATGTGGAATTCAGTCTTTATGCCAGGCACAGTATTGTAAACCAGAAATGATGCTTGTATGTATGACTTTAGATTCTCAATAGTTATCATTTTCATATATAAGTAGTTACAAGGGTGAAGGTTCAGTGATTTAAGTCCACCTTAACCCCTCCACAAACATAAAATGCTATGGTTTTGCCACTGAACATACTAAATTTCAGCACTTGATTTTATCCTAACTTCTACATATAGCTTGAGATAGGGATAGTTTAAGGGCTAACGACCTCACATGCAAACTGGTATGCTTAGCTTTTGCAATATTGCTCTGAGGGATCTTCTGCTTGTAGTTATGTAAAACTGTGCTAGAATCAGTGGTGGGATCCTGCCAGTTTAAAAACCAGTTCGGTGATTGCATGCTTTGCTTGTGCATGTGTGCCTGGCACGCACTGTGTGCAGATGCACAGTTTTCAGAAAACTTACCTTCCGCATTACTGCTGGGAGTAACACAAATTACGCAAATCAGCTGAGAAGATATAGGTCAGTAAAGTGCAGGGACAGGCCCACCAGATGTTAACCCTAACCCTAACCAGTTTGCTCCCAGTTGATTGTCGGACCTACTGGTTCACTCAAACCGGTAGAATCACACCCCTGACTAGGATCAGGGACCAAGAATCTAATCTGAATGGACATTAGGCACCCTCTTTAAGACTGCAGTACTTCGGTCCTTCTGGCATCAAATTTAAAATCAGGTTATATGCTGGCTCCTTGAAAAGGAACATTTGTTTTGTTCCTATTTTTCTGTTTAAGAACTCCTTGCCATTTTTATTTTTACCATAGTTTAATCATGTATGAAGTCCTTTTAATTCTGTGTTTTATTTAAATTATTTAATAATGTTATGTTTTGCATTGAATTCTGTAAATTGTATACTTCTATATGGGAAGAAAGAGCCCCTTGCTTATTTCCCCAGATTATCAGGAACTGCTGAATATGTCTATACAAGCTTTTTTTTTTTTTAATGTAAGCGCTGTTGAATTGCCGATTGCAGCTTCTCTATGAATTATAATCAAGTTCCGGACTTATTTCTATCCACCCAATCACTTGATCTTCCTGAATAGGATAAAGAGCACTTTCTGATCCAGTTATGTCTCATTCAAGTCACACAATGTAATCCAGGTTTGTGCCTGTATCTTGATTGTCCTTTGATACTGAAAACAGGCTTCCTCCATAGTTTTAGCTCTGTCAGATCTTTAACCCAACCTTGATACAGAAGTGGGTGTTTAGTGGCATGAACACATGCTGCCTGGCCAAGTATACAAAATACTTGGATTAACACAAGGGGAAAATATTTATTTATTTATTAGTTCGATTTATATACCGCCCTTCTCCCGAAGGACTCAGGGCAGCTCACAACGTCCAAAATGAAAATACAGATGCAAAAATCCAATCACTATGTAATTTCTCCTGCTGAAGTAACTTTTGCATTTTTATCTTAAATGTTGTATTTATTTGATTTGACTTATTCATTCTTATTGATAATAATATAATCCAATATTAGGAAGAAATAAAATAAGGTTTTAAGTTTTGTTGTTAAATTCACAATATCCAAACTGTTAGGAAAACAGACGGAGGAAATTAGATCATGCTTCACCTATTTCTGTCCTGAGTTACTAGATAAAATTAAAAACATAATGATTCATGCTGCCTTTTTTTACAATCTTTGTCTTTTTACAAAGATTCCTTGTAACTGAAAACAATTTGAAAACTGTATTCAAACAATTTCTTGTTTCCTGACCCCATATTCTGAGCAAGATTTCTCATAAAGTTTTTTGGTGACACTTTACATCTACTGTGTTTCCCCGAAAATAAAACCCTGTCTTACATTTTTTTGAATCCTGAAATAAGTGCTTGGCCTTACTGCCATGCACTCAAAAGCCTGATTGGGCTTATTATCAGGGGATGTCATTTTGGGGGAAATAGGGTAAGTACAGTAGAATCTCTGATCACAACCATAATTCGTTCCATAATTTTGGTCGCAAACCAATTTGGTTGTGACCTGAAACTAATTTTGGAAATTGGGTGCTTAGAAAAAAATAATAACATGGATGAGGCAATCGGCCGTGAAAAAAAAAAGTGCATTTTTGGGTTGGAACCTGATTTGGTCATGGTCAGAAGCATTTGTGACCAGAGGTTTTACTGTATCAGGCTTGTTATATACAATAAGGCTGCCAGGCCTGGGCTGGAAGAATCCTGAAGATGTCTTCAACAAGGATATTCAGGAAACTCATGTTTCTACAAGGATCACAGGATTTTGCAGCCCAGATGTTTTCACCATACACATGATAAACCACAGCATTATTCTATATTAGAAAATTTATCCTAAAATAGCAAGTATAGAGAGGTCCAAAGAATTTTCAGACAAAGTATTCAGTTTGCTAAAACTTCTATGGAGCTTTTCGCATACAGAAATACAGAGACCCGGGAAAGAAGCAATGGAATAATTTAACTGAATGTGAAATCTTTCCATGAGATAAAGAGACCAGGACATCTCCAAGCTCAATAGTGTTCCTAAAAGACTGTGGAATAGCACGAACACTGCTAATTTCACAGCTGCCTCCCCAGACTTCTTGATTATTCAGTATTCCATTATGTTTTCAGTCCTGACATTTGAACTCATTTTGTCCAAAACCACATTTCACCAAAATCAATAGGCACCTTCTTTCAAGAAATAATTCCAGACAAATTCACTCTTTCACGTCCCAGATAAAATTGTCAGATGCTTCTGGACATGTAGAAAAGCCTGAAGATTTTAACTAACTATAACTAAAGCAAGAATAGTTCCTTGAGATTTTAGATGGCCTGAAAGAATAGCTCTAAGCAGTAGGTCCAGTTTCATGCATTCCATTTGGCACCTTGTTCTTTAAATGTGTATGGAACAGCCAAGAGACTCCTAACAAAAGAGTTGGTTAGAATTATTATAGCAAGTCTGGACCTGCCTACATCCTAAGAAAAAAGCAAGCTGCTGCTTAGCTTGTGGCTGGGCACACCCCCACCCTGAGCATCCTCATATACACCAAACATCTTTCTCTCCCTAAAGAGTTTATCGTGATCTTCACTCATGAAGAGAGTAGAATAGGGTAAAGGTTACCACCATTTATTAACCATGTAGAACTATTGTTAAAATGAGAATCCCAGTTTTTTATGTCTTTGTATATCCTGAAAGGAAGATCCTGTCAATATCATCTCAACTTGCAGCAAACCTTTCCCTCCCCCCGCCTTTTTAGCAGTTGCTAGGCAACATTAAACTAGATGCCTGCACTACTTCAGTGGTTCCCCGAGTAACAGTCCTTTGTCACCCATGAATGTTGTAGGGTTACAGGGTTACATTCCTTTCTCAGCCACAAAGGATCATTAGATATTGTATAGGTCAAAGCTAGCACCCTTCCTGCAAGGCCTATCCCTTGACTATAATGTTTATCTACAGGCTTGGATCCAATTAAATGAGGTGATGACAAGTAATAATTGGAAGCAAGGATGAGGAAGCAAAATTGTTCATTTCCCAGATAAGTCCATTCAAGGGGTATCAGATGTTCTCAGTGTCTCAAAGCAGAAGAGCTTCCTGAATTTCTCTCAGTCACTGGATGCTAGTGATTTCATCTTAACAGCCTTCAAACCAATACTCCAAAAATCAATAAGCTGTCTTTTGCAGATGGAACACAGAAAAGGGTTGAATATTGAATTAAAAATAACTTTAACTAGCTAAATGACACCATTGGCCACAATCTTCCCATTGGTTTGTTGCTAACAACAATGTTGAATTGAGTGGCCAGATTACCATTATGTACTTTTTAAAAATTGAATATAAAGCATATTTTTCCTTATCTACTTAAGGATGCAGGAAGGAATCTTGTCTTCTGCTATACATTGCTTCCCAGGTCTGATAAACAACACTATCATACAGACTATATGTGATTTCTCCTTTCTTCAATAAGCATGTGATTTTGTGATTATGCAAACAACAACTTATGTGCCTGCATAAACAAATCTGTAACCAACTGATTTTTCATAAGAACTCTAAGGAAGTTTGAGAATATTAAATGAATAAACCAATTATAATTGCTAAAGGTACATAGTTTGTGTAACTGGGAAAGTCCAACAAAAATTCTCTTTTGTGACATAGGTGACACTGAAGCCATGTCATCATCATCATTATCATCAGCATCTTTGGCCAGCAAACTTCATGATGCAAGTATCTAATTATAGCATTTGTCTGATGAGGTCATGTATAAGTCATTATTTGACCTTAGAACAATTTATTACAGATGCTATCAGTGATGATGTGCTGGTGATGGTACATTTATATGACCACCCATTAATACATGTAATAAGCAATCTTAAACACAACAATAATAAAAAATATTAATATTAAAATATTAAAAACAAAATATTAAAATCAAAGCCGAATGCTAATTAAAGCCATTAATACATGGGCAGTTCCAGTGATATGCTACTCAGCTAGAATCATCAACTGGACTTTGGCTGAACTGAAAAACTTGGACCGGAAAACTTGCAAACTTTCGAATATGTACCACGCTTTAAATCCACAAAGTGATATTAACAGGTTGTACCTGCCAAGAAAAACTGAGGGCAGATGGCTATTGCAAATCCATCAAATTGTAGAAGAAAAATGAATTTGAATGATTATGTGAACCAAAGTACAGAAAAATTGCTGCAGGCTATGAAAATGGAGAACATTATAAAAACAACAGAACCAAATGCAGAATATAAGGAAAAACAACTGGATAACCGATTAAATAGATGGAAAACCAAAGCTTTGCATGGACAGCACTTGAAAAACATTGAAGGAAAATGTGATGACAACTTT
>JANHFM010010360.1:105722-116270 GCA_032468115.1 Grayia smithii | reverse complement strand
GTTGTCCAGGGTCGATGGTCTGAACGGGATGTCCATCATAACATTAATTGGTTGGAATTACGGGCTATTTTCCTTGCTCTGCGTCATTTTTCCGATTTGGTGCATCGATCCCATGTGCTTGTCTTCACGGATAACACAACAGCCAAGGCACACATCAACTGCCAAGGGGGAACTCGGTCCCGTAGTCTTATGCTAGAGGCCAAGAAATTGGGTCTCTGGGCTGAACATCACTTATTGTCTCTTCGGGCTGAGCACATTGCGGGGACTCTCAATTCTCAGGCTGACTGGCTGAGCCGCCGTACTCTTGATCCGGGGGAGTGGCGTTTACATCCTGACATTTTCCTTCAGCTGGTGAGCATTTTTGGCCTTTTCCAGGTGGATCTCTTCGCTACGTCGGAGAACGCCCACCTACCTTGCTTCTTTGCCCGGTTTCCAGCTCCTCAGGTGGAAGCGGTGGACGCCCTTTGCAGTCCGTGGCCCAGGGGCCTTCTATACGCCTTTCCTCCTCTCCCCCTCATTCCCCGGGTGATCCAGAAGCTTCTACGGGAACAAGCGGAACTGGTCCTTCTCGCCCCTCACTGGCCGAGGCAGCCTTGGTTTGCCGATCTTCGTCTACTGTCTGTCGCGCCACCGTGGCGGATCCCGCTGAGGGAGGACGCTCTATCGCAAGGGGTATCTTTCCACCCAGATGTCAAGTGGCTCCAATTGACCGCATGGCGGCTGAGCGGCTCAATTTGAGGGAAGCCCGTGTCCCCGACGATATCGATGTCCTCCTCGTATCTCGCCACCCTTCAACGCAGCGTATTTATTCTGCCACCTGGCATGCTTTCTGTTTCTGGTGCCGTAGGGAAGCACTCACCCCTTGTCAGCCTCGGTCGTGTCGGTCCTCCATTTCCCGAGAGTGGGGTTGAAGAAGGGCCTAACTGCTAATACTCTTCATAGGCAAGTGGCCGCTCTAGCTTCGGTCCTCTCGGCTGGACAGCGCCATTCCATTTCCCGTCATCCTCTGGTGCGACAGTTCCTGCGGGCGGCCATTAATCTATCACCTCCAGTTCTCCACAGGTATCCTACCTGGGATCTCTCCCTGGTCTTGGACTCTTTGACGTCTGACCCTTATGACCCTCTCCGTACAGTAAGTTTGCGGTTCCTGACTTGTAAAGTGGCCTTTTTGGTAGCTATCACATCGGCTCGTCGCATATCCGAGTTGGCCGCTCTCTCCATAAGAAGTGACCTATGTGTGTTTCATCCTGACAGAGTCATCCTCCGTCTCGACCCTGCCTTTATTTCTAAGTTTAACACACCTTTCCATCGTCTTCAGGAACTAGTGTTACCAAATTTTTGCGCTTCTCCTTCTCATCGTTTAGAAAGGCACTGGCACTGCCTGGATGTCTGTAGGGCTCTTCGTATTTATATCAAGAGGACGGCCCCCTTTTGATGCTCAGAAGCTCTCTTCGTCTCTTTCACACCCACTTCTCTGGGTCAGAAGGCTTCCCCTTCGACGGTGGGACGATGGATCCAACATGCCATAGCTAAGGCTTACGATCTCCGGACCCTTCCTCGGCCCCCTCGTGTTACAGCTCATTCAACGCGTAGTGCCGCTACTTCGGTAGTGTGGGCTACCCAAGCATCCTGGTTGGAAATATGTCGAGCTGCTACCTGGACTACACCTTCTCCTTTTATTCGACATTACCGTCTTGACCAGTTTGCCTCAGCCGAGGCAGCATTCGGGCGCAGGGTCCTACAGCGGGTGGTGGTTGCCCCGAATTCGTCAGTCCAGACACCTTCCCTCCCGTCTGGGGACTCTTAGCTTTGGTAAGTCCCATTCTGGCTGATGTCTCCAGCCACAATGGAGAAGGAACGTTGGTTCTTACCTGATACGTGACTTCTCGTGGGCTGGAGACATCAGCCAGCCCCGCCCTTCGGTGTCTGGTGCCTTTTTTCGGTTTTCCTTCTTTTCTTACTTTTCCCTGTTTCTGGACGAACACGCTGAGCCTGTCTTTCCTCTCACCAAGACTGGGGATTCCCTGGTCAGGAGGTGGGATTAAGCAAAAATAAATGATTGACAGGCTCGGTCCTTATGCTGATAGACGAGCTCTACCCATTTTGGCTGATGTCTCCAGCCCACGAGAAGTCATGTATCAGGTAAGAACCAACGTTCCTTTTCTGGCACGCTGCTGCAAGAGTTTAAGCAGTGGTTAATAATCCTCGTCTATTGGCTAGTGACTGAGTTCTTTGAGTTTAAATGCTCCTCCTCCTTCCTGTTGAGCTCCACTTGATTAATTCAGTCTGGCTAGGAGAACCTATTGCTCCATTGCTTGAACTCTTGTAGTTAATCTTCACAGTTCATTTCTTTTATTTTACTTTATTTTACTTTATTTTCTTTAATTATTTGTTTTCCTCCTTCCTGTCCTTGCCTTTAGCCTCAGTAGGCTCCCTTTATTTATTTTTCAGCCTTGAGGCTGTGCCTCTCCTCTGTTTGGCTGCAGTGGGGAGGGGGGATCCCTTCTTCAGCTTGATTGCATAGCTGAAGGCTTTTTCAAGCCATGTGGAGCCTCCCTCGCTGCTTTCCCTCTCGCCTGGCTCTGCAGTGTTTTTTCTTTTTTCGGCCGTGTCTCAGCTGTTTTGCAGATAGCGGCATTTCCCTGGGGCTTTCCCCGGTGGCACAGGCTTTGGTGGCTCATTCGGAGTGCGAGCGTGCCAAAAGCAATGGCAGCCATCTTTTTTTGGCGCGAATCGCCAATCTCAGTGAGGGACAAATTTTTCGGCTGCTTGAGGCCTGTCAAGGGAGGACTTGCCCTACAAGGGCCAGCGACAGCCTCTGCAATCTCCCAGGTGGTGGCAACCATCCATGTGGCCACAGGCCTTCAGCACATCAGGCCTCTGCATTCCTCCAGGTCTTCCATCCTCCTCAGTGGACCTGATCCCCTCGGACGCCTTCTAGTGTGTGGACCTGACTTCTGAACTTTCCAGCTGCCAGCCTTTCGCATTTTCAATTAACTGAGTGTGGCGTGTCATTTTTTTGTGTGGGTTCCGTGGCGTTGGGCCTGTATTATACTTGAGCCTCACAGACCTTAATTTCCACTAGGGCTCCGTGTTGCCAGGCCTGTGCGAGAGAAATATTTACTTCACAGGCAAATCTCTTAACTGGGGTTCCGTGATGTTGGGCTTCTACCCTCCTGCCATCTAGGTGTTCTGTGCCTGCCCCAGGGTTCCGTTGCATCGGGCCTGCGCTTTTCCGGGGACTGGACAGGCCTCGCCCTGTGTGTTGGTCAGTTTTCCACCCAAGATCTGAGGTAGCTTGGCACAAAACGCTTACAAATCCGTGTCGTCGGTTTGGCGTGTTTGCTCTGTGTGTCACACCATGGCAAGGCTCAGCCCATCACCATCCCTGGCCTCAGAATCTCCAATCCAAGAAACTAGGCCCGAAGTAGTACAGGAACCTGTCGCAAAAAAGGCTCGCGCATCAGGGCCCAGGACCAGATCAAAGACTGTTCCTACAGGCCAGGGTCCAGTTCCTATTGATAGGGATGCTCAAAGGAGACAAAAGGCTCTGGAGAAACAATTTGCAAAGGCCCAGAAAAGGGCGGAGACCAGCTTCCTCCCTTCCTTCCAATCCATCACCACAAATCACAACTGTGGCTCAGGTTCACCATACCATGAGCTGGTCACCCAATGTATCATTTGATCCTGAGGAAATTCAAGAGACAGTATCTGACCCCCTTCCATCTCAGGCTACCTCTGTTCCCGAACAAACAGTGCCCCGGAGAAGGTCCTGCCCCTCGGCTACCTTTACTTCCACGGCTGCAGGGCTCTACCAGTCAGAGGAGGACCAACCTCAGTTGTCCAGGGCTATGTGCGACATGATCTTGCAGAGCATTTCCAGGGCATAGAAGCTGCCCTCAATAAAAGGGGCATTGGATCTTCACATTCTGATCCATGTCCTAGCACCAGACCCCAGCATTTCAGGGAGTCCGGAGACACCAGTCATTCCGAGGGTTCTCTGTCTCGTTCACTTTCTCCTCGCAGTGAAACCTTTCTTCCTGAGGAAGAGGAGTTTGACGAGCTTAACTTCTCAGATGAGGAAGGCCTTATCCAGGATAGGCCTAGTTTCAGGGGTCTCTTTAAACACGAAGCATTTAAACTCTTGCTTCACAAGGCCAAACAGATGGCCAATATGGGGGTTCTGAGGCAATCCGAGGGCTCTGTGGACTCTTGGGATCCCACACAGTTTTTGTTCACCGAGCCCATAACTGAACAGGAGGCCATTCCAGCCCCCAAGATGTTTGTGGATGTCATACAGCGCCATTGGTCACAACCTGGCTCTGTCGCTGCCCCCAGTAGCATGGATAAAAAACTCTATTCAATGGAGAGTAATCTGGAGGAACTTCTCAACCTTCCTTCCGTGGATCCTCCCATGGCCATCCTGGCCTCTATCTCCCTCATTCCATCAGACGCTGCTGATGGTCTGAGAGCTGAGGACAAAAAGTCTGAGATTTCCTGCAGAAAAACTCACAACACAGTAGCCTGGGCCATTAACTCAATAGGGCGTCTCTCATCTGGCTCAGACAACTGCAAGCTTGGATCTCTCCAGATGATGAGAGATTGCATCAGGGCATCAATAAAATTATAGCTACTACAGAGTACTCAGTGAATGCGACTCTCAACTCAGCCAAATTTGCTTCTAGAGCGCTCGCTTCCAACATCATGACGCAACGCCTCGTCTGGCTCCGCCACTGGCAGACAGACATGAGAACAAAGGCACAGTTGGCTGCAGTCCCCTTCTCCAGGAGAGCGTGAGAAAGAACGTTCACAGGTAAGCAACGTCCATTTCAGACAACATCCGATCATCAGTGCAGAAAATATTGGCTCGCAGGACAGTTCCCACTCTCCTTCTGTCCAAACTGCTGAGACAGATGATTTCGTGCCTCGGCATCATTCCTTGGACCTCGGTCCACTCTCGGGCACTCCAATGGCTCCTCTTGCCAAGTCAAAAGGCCGGCACCAGCAACTCCAACAGACGCCTCATAGTTCCTCTGAGGGTTCACTCCTCCCTGAGATGGTGGCGTTCCGAGGCAATTATCCAGGGTTGCCTGTTCAAGGAACCGGACTGGGTCATCCTCAATACAGACGCCAGTCTCCATGGATGGGGGCCTTACCTAGCCAACCAGGTAGCGCAGGGTTGCTGGTCTCCCACCGATCTCAAACAGGACATCAATTGACTCGAGCTGAGAGCAGCGCACCTGGCCCTCCACAGATTTTGGTCACTCCTGGAGGGTTGTCACGTACTCCTCCTGACGGACAACGTGACGACCAAAGCACATGTCAACCATCAAGTCCAGGCTTCTAATGCGAGAGGTGAGGCACCTTTGTCTATGGTCCGATTGTCGCCTTCTGTCACTTCAAGCAGAACATATCTCTGGGGAGTCAAACACTCAAGCAGACTGGCTCAGCAGACAGACACTCGACAACACAGAGTGGAGGTTGCACCCCAAACTGTTCCAACAACTGATGTCCAGGTTCAGTCAGCCGCAGGTTGACCTATTTGCCAGTCCTGCCAACACCCAACTTCCCCGCTACTTCACCAGATACCCGGCTCCAGGAGCAGAGGGAGTCAATGCACTTCGGAGCCACTGGCCTCCGGGCCTACTATACGCCTTTCCACCTCTCCCCTTGCTTCCCAGGGTCATTCGCAAGATCCTGGATGAGCAAGCAGAAGTCCTTCTGGTCCCCTGTATTGGTCCCGTCGGGTCTGATTCGAAGACCTAATGAACCTCTCCATCTCTCCTCTGTGGCGGATTCTGCCAGACGGGGTCTCCCTCTGCCAAGGGGCAGTTCTCCATCCGGATCCCCAGTGGCTACACCTAGCCGTGTGGCACTTGAACGGGAGATCCTGATCAAGGACAGTTACTCCGCCAGGGTTGCAGACACCATCATTGCCTCTCGATGACTGTCTACCACTCACATATATGAGGCCACCTGGTCATCCTTCACCTGGTATTCCCACTTTCAACTGACACCGATTTCTGTGGTGCATCGCTTTCCCTCCTGGGACTTATCCCTCGTCCTTCGAGCACTCACTCTTCCGCCATTTGAACCGCTTAGAAAGGCCTCCCTCTAGCTGCTTACACTTAAGGTTTCCTTCCTTGTCGCCATCACATCAGCCAGGTGCATTTTAGAACTGGGAGCCCTGTCAGTCAGACAGGATCTTTGCATTTTTCATCCAGATTGCGTTATTCTCCGATTGGACCCAACCTTTCTACCAAAAATAAACTCCTACTTCCACAGAGCCCAGGAGTTGATCCTACTGGACTTCTGTCCTCATCCGGTCCGTCCGCTTGAAAAACAATGTCCGCCGCCTACTCCACAGATACGTTCGTCGTACAGCCACCTTCAGGAGAACAGAGGCTCTCTTTGTCTTTTTCCAGCCCAGATCGCTTGGCGCCAAAATTTCTCCACCCACCATCAGTCGCTGGTTGAAAGCCTGCATTTCTCTGGCATACAATATGCAAAAACAACCTCGACCATGTCGCATCATAGCCCATTCTACTCGGAGTGCAGCAGCAGCAGCAGCATGGGCATCTCAGGCTTCCATACTTGAAATTTGCAGAGCGGCCACATGGACGTCTCCTTCTCCATTTGTGAAAAACTATAAGATCGACAAATTTGCATCGGCTGAGGCAGCCTTCAGCAGACGCATCTTACAACATGTACTTCCCAGTGAGGTTCCTTCGACTGAGTCTGCACCCTGCATCCTAAGGATATATAGCTTGGATATATCCCACTGCTTGAACTCTTGCAGTAGTGTGCTGGAAAAGAAACGTTGGACTTACCTGAACATTCTTTTTGGCACACTGCAAAAGAGTTCAACCCCGCCCTATTTCAGGGGGTCAGGGGACCGGAATTGATTGTGTTTTCTTTCAGGCATTGGTATCTCCAGCTCCAGGTTTTCGTTAATCAAGTGGATCTCAACAGGAAGAAGGAGGAGCATTTAAACTCAAAGAACTCAGTCACTAGCCAATAGACGAGGGTTATTACCCACTACTTGAATTCTTTTGCAGCACGCCGAAAAAGAACGTTCAGGCAAGTCCAACATTCCTTTCCAATAGTTCATTGACTGAATTGAATGAGAAAGACTGGTGGGCAAGTACAAGGTTTCTCTTTTTCACACTTGATGTGGTAACTCTACATGTTGTGAATGAATTAAAAGAAGCAAGGTCTAATATTATATGTCAATGAAGATTTTTGTGCAGTAGATTAAGTCAGAATTCATGGCAGGAGAAGGTATATGCATTATTTGAGCAAAAGATATAGATATAGTCCCATTTTGGATAAATCACTTTCTGAGAAAAATAATCTGTTTTACCACTTCCTAATTCACTGAAGATTTTAACACTGTGCTTTGATGCTAATAATTGAAGTATTCAATCAGCCATTGCCAGCCCACTTTCAAAAGCTGATTATATTGGTCAAGATTTGAACATGGTCTAAGTACCCTATATTTCTAGTTAGTAGACTTGGTTATTTTATGCTTCAGTTCTATTTTTAAAAAAAAAAAACAAATATCTTAATAAATGCTCTGTCTTTTATTATACAATTAATTGACGAAAAAGTTTTTTTTGTTATAGCTGAGTATTGAGCAAGCGCAAGCTGTAGCAGAACAAGTTGAGATGAAGGCAAAAATGGTACAATCTGAAGTGAAGGCTGTGACTTCCAGACATAAGAAGGCTTTAGAAGAAAGAGAATGTGAGCTGCTGTGGAAGGTAAAAAGAGAATGCAATATGCATACTTCTGGTTATTTTTTTAAATTATCTATAGAAAGAAAGTTGCTTATAAAATCCCTGATAAAAACCACCAGTTCAGGTGAACCAGTAGTAAAAAAAAAAGCTATGATCTGACAATCATCTGTGTCGCGCAGTTTAGCTTTGCTAGAAAGCAGGGTTTTCTGCTTTCTAGTGAAGCTAAATTGCACTGCACAGCTGATTCCCCCCCCTCGCTGTTCTATTTACCTTCTCAAGCCTCCTTTTGGTGTGCACTGCGCATGTGCATGCAGCGAGTGTTTGGTGCACGCTGTGCATGCTCACTCAGTACTTGTTTGGTGTGCATGCAAGCGGGCCAGCAAAACGGTAGCCAACCGGTTTAGACTTCACCACTGGTATTAGGTCATTATAGGAAGGCTTTACTCAGATAGATTTTTGGAGATGGGTTTTTAAAAATAAGCCTGATTGAGATTAGGAAAATTTAGTTAGGAATCGGATATTTTCAGGGGAAAGTGTAATTGATGTTGAACTCCTAAGGTACAAGGAGTTACTCTAATATAACTAATGCAGGCTATTCCAGGAGAGAGTAAGTTAAGCAAGTAGTGTTACTTCTTCAAAGCCATCCATCAACCTATTTTGGACAGACAGGCACTCAAAAATCTTTCCTTCTGCTTTGATGGTTACTAAAATTATTTTCTTGGAGGATTGTATTCAGGCTGGAAAAGCTAACTTGAAAAGCTAATAGAGACTTAATTAAATGAGCTAGGTAATATAATCTAAGCCCAGATTTGAAGGGTTGAAGGCAGGGGCAAGGTGCTGCCCTCATTGCTAAAGTTTCTGTTCCCCTTTCAGACCATAATGTAACAAACCACAATTTCATCAGGCTACAGAACTATGTGAGTATCTGGACTTCAGATAGCATTTATTTGTGTACAGTCCAACGTTTTCTGTACTTGAGTTGGAGTTGTCTTGAATCCAACATTGGAGTCTCTAAGTTGTTGGTATATGGAAACTTCAACATCTGGGCTGTGACCAATCTCTTGGATTGTCTTAGAAGTTTATAGCTACCATAGACGTCACAATTGACAGTGTGCTTGGCTGAGGTAGAGTTATTGCCTATGTCTACCGAACATAGTTCTCATTTGGTTAGAACTGGTTGTGAAATGTTTATTAAATATGTTCTATTCTCACCACATCCTTTTTCTATAATAATACCATCTGCATTAAAACAGGTAATAGTGCATTCACTATTAAAAATACATTTTTGAACCTTCCCTATTGAAAAAGTACAGGTACTTGTAAAAGTAATGACTGATGAATAATTCCAGCTGCTTCTTCGTATTAGTTGGAGACATCAGCCAGAAATTGGGTTGTGCTTGTCTATTCAGATAAAGGACCGAGCCTGTCAAAGTTGTTACTGGGGAATCCCAGTTTACCCCTTGTTGCTGGGGAATCCCAGCTTTCGGCTTGGTCTTCTGACTGGACAGTCTTCAGACTGTTGGTTTCTTCTCTTCACATTTCTGGCTCTTTTCTCTGCTGTATTGGGAGATTAGTTGAATTGATTTTGTGAGTACAGTGGGGTTTTTGAAGCTAGTGTTGCTCTTGGAGCCCAGCTTGGGCTCTGTTTGGTAGCCAGGCCTTTATTAGGTCTGTTTTTCCCCTTTTCCTTTCAGGAAAATAGTCTGATTACTGTAATTCTGTCACTGAGGCTGGGGGAGGTGTATAGGAGCTTCATACATATTTGTATGATACATATTTTGTAGATAAAATGAACTATTCTAAGCAAGGCATTGCATTGGGAAAGATATGGAAGTAGTAGGTATATGATGTGAAGGAGAGTAGTGCATAAGTGAAAAGAAAGCCATTTTCGGATCTTTCCTTGAGAAGTATGAACTAATGGTACATTTAAGAATGCCTATTCCTAATCTGATTGCATTGCCGTTTTACTTTGAGACTAGCAGAAATCATAGACATTTATGCTGTATTTATCTTGAATGGGCTTTGAATAGGAAGTAGGGTGCAGAGAAAGAAAGCATCAATGGAGTCCAATCTGTCCCCTCCTTCACTCCCCAGCCTTCTCTGCCTTGTGGGGTGGCCATTTTAAAAGCCTTAAATTGCTTGAGAAATGACAGCAACGGCCTGATATAGCCAAGGGACTGAGCCTTAGCCTTCCCTGTGCCTTTTGCCAATCTGTGCCGGCCCGCGCTCTCCCAGTTGCTGGGATCGCTTCTGCAGGAGCTTTGCGCTCCAACACTGTGGTTAGGCAGGTGGCCATTTTATTTCTGTCCTGCCTGTTGGCCTTACAAGGCCTTTGTTGGTGAAGAGCCTTGTGCTCTACTCTGGCCTGCGATAACTACTAGAGCTGAGGTACAGCTCAGACTCCTGCATGTAGTGCCTGTACCTTGACTAACAGCTATGTGGCCTTTATTATTATTTGACCTGTCCTGCCTTGCAGGAAGGGCATGTTACATTTTTTTAAATTTCTGCCCAGTCAAGTACCCAGGCTGTTGGGAGGCCATTATACTTGCGTGCTATCGCATCTGCAAAATGCCTAAGGCATAGCAGAAATCTAAACGGGCAGAAGGAGCGGTTGAGTCCACCCAGCCCGAGCAGATGGCAGAGTTACTCAAACAGCGTCTATAAAAGCTTTCTGCCCATTTCTGGCTCTTTATTTACTGTGATTTTTGTATTTTAAAAAAGGTTTATTATATTTGGTAAGAGCTTGCATGGCATTAATGATGCTCTGCTTGTATTGCAGGTACATACAAAAAGCCCAGAATGAACCTGTGCA
>JANHFM010010360.1:93206-105622 GCA_032468115.1 Grayia smithii | reverse complement strand
TGGCACCCTGAGGAGGGCAGCCCTATGTGAGCGCACTGGGCGGTTGGATGAAGGCAGAAGGTGGTCCTGCAAGTACCCCGGGCCGATGCCATGTAGGGCTTTATAGGTAAGCACCTTGAAGCGAATCCGGAGGATCACTGGCAACTAATGCAGCTCGCGCAGGAGAAGTGTCACACGGGAGTAACAGGAAGCTCCCATAACTACCCGTGCGGCCGCATTCTGCACCAGTTGGAGCCTCCGGGTAAGCCTCAAGGGCAGCCCCATGTAGAGGGCATTGCAGTAGTCTAGACGGGAAGTAACCAGGGCGTGAGTGACTGTGCGGAGGGCATCCCTGTCTAGGAAAGGGCGCAACTGTTGCACCAGATGCACCTGGGCGAAGGCCCCCCTGGTCACAGCTGTCAAATGGTCTTCTAAAGACAGCCATGCATCCAAGAGGACTCACAGGTTGCAGACCCCTTCAGAGGGAGTAAGTGGCTCCCCTCCCATCATAAATGATGGGGCCTCTAGACCTTGAGATGCCGGTAGCCACAGCCACTCAGTCTTGAGTTTAAGCCTGTTTCTACTCATCCAGACTCATACTGCCTCCAGGCATCGGGACATCATGGAAAGGGCATCCCTAGGATTTTTCGGGATGGAGATGTATAACTGGGTATCATCAGCGTACTGATGATACCTCACCCCGAAACCTTGAATGATCTCACCCAGCGACTTCATGTAGATGTTAAAGAACAGGGGGGAGAGAACCGACCCCTGAGGTACCCCACATGAGAAGGGCCTCTGGGACGACCTCTGTCCCCCTGCCATACAAACTGCGAACTACCCGAGAGGTAGGAGGAGAACCACTGAAGGACAGTGCCTCCAACCCCCAACTCCCCTGAGTCATCACCGCAGAATACCATGGTCGATGGTATCAAAAGCCACTGAGAGGTCAAGTAGCACCAGGATGGAGGAATATCCCCCATCCCGGGCCCGCCAGAGATCATTCACCAGGGCGACCAATGCCGTTTCTGTGCTGTGACCGTGCCTGAAACCCGATTGGTACGGGTCAAGATAGTTCGTTTCCTCCAGAAATTGTGGAAGCTGCTGTGCCACCACGGACTCAACAACCTTCGCTGTAAGGCAAAGGTTGGAGACAGGCCAAAAGTTATTAAGGGAGTCTGGATCCAAGGACGGCTTCTTGAGGAGGGGTCAAACCAGTGGTTGAGCCGTGAACTTCACCACAGCATCACCTGGCTGGAGTTGTGAGCGGTCTATCTTGCTCTTCGTCAGTTTCGTCTTGTCCTCAACACCCATGTCTTGGTGTTGACCGACAACACGACTACAAAGGCGCATATCAATTGCCAGGGAGGCACCTGCTCGCAGAGCCTTATGATGAAAGCAAAAGACTCAGCCTATGGGCCGAAAGACACCTTCAATCCCTGTTGGCGGAGCACATCTCCAGAGTATGCAATGTGCAGGTGGACTGGCTCAGTCATCAGACCATCGATCATGCGGAGTGGCGCCTACATCCGTCTCTCTGCCAGGACCTGATAGCCCAATTTGGCCTTCCAGAGGTGGACTTGTTTGCCACCCTGGAGAACGCTCATCTGCCACGGTTTTTCACTCGATTTCCAGCTCAGGGTGGAGAGCGTGGACATGCTCCAGAGTCTGTGGCCACAAGGCCTTCTGTATGCGTTTCCACCATTGCCTCTCATTCCGAGGGTGGCACGAAAGATTCTGCACGGGACGGCGGAGATTGTGCTGGTGGCACCTCATTGGACAAGGAGGGCCTACCTTGCTGTTCTCAAGACCTTGTCGGTGGCCCCACCCTGGAGGATTCCTCAGGGAGTGGACGTTCTCAGCCAGGGAGCGTTGGTTCACCCGGACCCTCAGTGGCTCCAACTGACCATCTGGTGATTGAGCAGCACACTCTGAGAGCTGACAACATGTGTTCCAGGGTCATCCGTACTATCCAGGTTTCCTGGCAGCCTTCCATGGAACGCATTTACTCGGCCATCTGGTGGGCTGTTTGCGCCTGGTGTGTTTGCTTATCGGTGGATCCATTGCAGGCTTCAGTCACCCATGTCCTTGAGTTCTTGCAGGATGGGCTTGACAAAGGGCTTTCGCCCAACACCCTTCGGAGACAAGTGGCAGCTTTGTCCTCCATTCTGACCTGCGGCTTTCTATCTTCTTTGTCACAGCTTCCTAACATCAAGCATTTTCTAGCAGGGTCTTCAAACTTGAGCCCACCTATATTGCACCAGTATCTCACCTGGGATTTGTCACTGGTTGTCAACTTGCTTACTGCAGAGCCCTATGAGCCTTTACGACAGGTTAGTCTTCGTCTACTGTCCTGAAAGGTGGCATTCTGGTTGCAATCACCTCGGCTTGGTGGATTTCAGAAATTGTCGCCTTCTGCATCTGCATCGAACTTTGCATCTTCCATGCTGATTGTGTGGTGCTGCGCCTTGACCCAGCATTTGTTCCTAAGATAAACACTCTGTACCAAAGGCTACAGGAACTGGTCTTTCCAAATTTCTGCCCTGGACTGTCCCATCCCTTGGAACGCCGCTGGCACTGTTTAGATGTACGGAGGGCTCTTCAAATTTACATTAAGTGGACGGCAGAGTTTTGGCGGATGGAGGCTTTGTTCATTTCCTTTACACCAGCTTCCCTGGGTGCTAAAGTTATCCCATAGATCATTGGTCGTTGGATTCGTCACACCATTGCAAAGGCTTATGACATCTGTGCTTGTCACGCCTTGCTCACTTGACGGCGCATTTGACTAGCAGCGCGGCCACCTCAGCGGCTTGGGCTACTCAGGCTTCATGGCTGGAAATCTGTAGGGTGGCAACTTGGACTTCCCCTTCACCTTTGATTAGGCACTATCACTTGGACTAGTTCACGTCGGTGGACATGGCATTTGGTCGCAGGCGGGTACAATGGGTGTATACTGGTGGGGAGTCCCTGGACCAGACTAGGGCCTTGACTTGGGACAGCATGCTTTGGTATGTCCCATTTCTGGCTGATGTCTCCAACCAATATGGAGAAGGGATGTTGGTTCTTACCTGACATCAGGTTGGAGACATCAGCCAGCCCTTCCCTCTGTCCGTCTGGTCTTTCTAACTTACTTTTCTCTTGCCAACACGTCGAGTCTGTTTCTTCGTCTTCACCGAAAGCTGGGATTCCCCAGCAACAAGGGCGGGACTTAACAACTTTGACAGGCTTGGTCCTTTATCTGAATAGACAAGCACAACCCATTTCTGGCTGATGTCTCCAACCAACGAGAAGGTGCGTGTCAGGTATAAACCAACACCCCTTCTGGTTGGCACAAATTATGTCAAGTTTGTTTTGATTTAGTGTTAAGTTCAGGGGGAGCAGCATGCTTATGAAAATTATCTAGAAGCTGCAGTAAAATCAAGATATAGTGCCTAGACTTCCTTCAGGTTTCCTTAGGAATATGTGATGTAAATCTCATTCAATTTCAATAACTATCCATTGTTATTTGAAGTAAATCCTAAAGTGCGTATTTCAACATCTTTTCGACTAACTGAAGGAATGACTTCCACAGTATGTTACCATCTGGAAGCTCCATTCATATAACAAGATCTACTTTGGGTGCCCCAAAAGGAGACTTGGTTAGAAACAATCAGGCCTTCTCAGTGGCAAAACTAATATTATGGTACTACACACACGCACACACATGGAGTGTCTTAGTGCTTCTTGGCTGTGCTTCATGTCTAGTCAGATTTGAAAAAACACTTCTGTAAGCTAGCTTTCCTTCATGATTATCTCTTTGAATTTAGCAATTTGCTTAATGGCTATTTTAGCAATGTTTTATATGACTAGTTACATATTATTTTGTATTTATGTCAGCTTTGTTGGCTACTTTATTATATAAAACTATGTTGGAAACAATTATGGTCTGACTTTCCAAGAATATTTAGGTAGAAATTTAACAGTAAATAAAATAAGTAAACATTAAGTTGAGAGGAATATTAAAATTCTTTATTAATTTTAATAGCTTTGTAGGGTTTGCTTTTGCACATTCAAATATTCTGTTCCATTTTCTATAGTATTTGTAGTTGATAATTTCAAATATGTTTTCTGCTCATATTTTAGGTGGAAAAAATCCGCCAAGTGAAAGCCAAATCCCTCTACTTGCAAGTTGAGAAGTTACGTCAAAATCTTAATAAGCTAGATAACACCATCAGCGCAGTCCAGCAAGTCTTAGAAGAGGGTCGGAACATGGATATCCTCTTGGCACGGGATCGGATGCTTGCACAGATGCAGGAAATGAAGAATGTAAGAGGCTTCCTGCAGCCTCAAGAGGATGACAGGGTCATGTTTACTCCTCCTGATCAGGCATTGTATTTGGCCATCAAGTCTATGGGATTTGTCAGCAGTGGGGCCTTTGCTCCTCTGACCAAAGCCACTGGGGAGGGTCTCAAACGTGCATTGCAAGGCAAAGTAGCCTCTTTCTCAGTGATAGGTTATGATCATGATGGTGAGCCTCGCCTTTCTGGGGGAGACATGATTTCAGCTGTTGTAATGGGGCCAGATGGAAATCTCTTTGGTGCTGATATTTGTGACCAGCAGAATGGAACTTATCTTGTAAATTACAGGCCACAGATGGAAGGGGAACATCTGATCTCAGTCATGATGTGCAACCAGCATATAGAAAACAGCCCATTTAAAGTCATGGTCAAATCGGGGCGCAGTTATGTTGGCATTGGATTGCCGGGGCTCTGTTTTGCTAGTGAGGGGGATAGTGATGGAAACCTGTGCCGCCCCTGGGGTGTTAGTGTAGACAAGGAAGGCTATATCATTGTTGCTGATCGTAGCAACAATCGCATTCAGATCTTTAAACCTTGTGGGGCTTTTCACCACAAGTTTGGCACCTTGGGCGCCAGACCTGGCCAGTTTGATAGGCCTGCTGGTGTTGCCTGTGACTCCTCACGGAGGATTGTTGTGGCAGACAAGGACAATCATCGCATCCAGATCTTCACTTTTGATGGCCAGTTCATTCTCAAGTTTGGGGAGAAGGGAACCAAGAATGGGCAGTTCAATTATCCATGGGATGTAGCAGTTAACTCTGAGGGAAAAATCCTGGTGTCCGACACAAGGAATCATCGGGTTCAATTGTTTGGACCTGACGGAGTGTTCCTGAATAAATATGGTTTTGAAGGAGCACTCTGGAAGCACTTTGATTCCCCACGAGGTGTGACATTCAATCACGAGGGCCATCTTGTCGTGACTGATTTCAACAATCATCGTCTTCTAGTCATTCGCCCTGACTGTCAATCAGCCCGTTTCCTTGGGTCTGAAGGCACAAATAATGGCCAGTTTTTGCGCCCACAAGGTGTGGCTGTGGATCAGGAAGGTCGTATTATTGTGGCAGATTCCAGGAACCACCGTGTACAAATTTTTGAGCCAAATGGTAGTTTTTTATGCAAATTTGGCACTCAGGGAAGTGGCTTTGGTCAGATGGACCGTCCTTCAGGTATTACAGTCACCCCAGATGGTATGATAGTTGTGGTGGACTTTGGAAACAATCGAATCCTCATATTCTAATCTGTGTATATGTGTACTAAGAAGAAACTGTCTCAGGGAAAATCCTTTTAAGAGATCTTGCCCCACATAAACACACAAATATTCCAATGATAGTTCAAACCTACCTCATCTTTAATTTTTTTATAGATGAATGTATTCTCCCTTTATATCTGCAGGGGCTGAACCTGTGATTATATGAACTCTTAATCTACCTCATTATCTTTATGTTCCTCTACATCCACAGTATACACGGTGCAGTATAAAATTAAGCCTCTTTTTCCCTAAATGGGACACTCATGCACAAACTTGTTTCTGTGCACATTAGCTGGTTGTGTGATAAATTTTGTAGATTCTGCCAAAGAGGCACACTCATCTTGAAAAAGAAGAAAAAAAATCAGTAGTTTTAGATTTTTAATTGTTTTATATTCAGATTGTACTGTGTTTTTCTTATTGAAGAAGGTGAAGGGAGCTGTATTTTTAGATGCTGCTGCTGCAGAGAAATCTTTTCTTTGTTCTCTTCTTTTATACCTCAGTGCATTTGACATACTGTTCCACATAGCATCTTATTTCAGAGGGACTTTTCTTTTGAAGTGGGATGGAAATCACCAGGCCAAAAAAAAAGGCTAGGTTCTTTGTCACTGGTACTTTTCTGCATGTGTATTTTGAAAAATGCAGTAATTTCACGTCACCAAAACAATGTTTGAGGATGCACAAAATGTTGTGATGTGTTCAACCTTATTTTGGTAGTTTGGACTTTGGCCCAAAGGGCCACAGGGCAAAACCATCCATACAAATGGCCCTGGAGCTCCTGGAAACAGCTTTTCTATCTGCTAGGCAAAGTTGCTCTCTACACTTGGAAACTTTAGAAGTTACCTCTGTTGTTGTCTAAGGAGCTGCTACATGGGTGAGAATGTGTCTCCCCGAATAGCTTCTGACTTCAAAAGGATATGTTTGGAATGTAGCTTTGATATAGTTGGATGTTTAGGCAAATGAGGATTTCCTCTTAGGCTAGTGTTTTTCTCATAACAGTTTTTTTTTTAAGTCACTTCCCTTATGTATTGTCTATATGTGTCTATATATGAGTAACAAATACGTGGCAATAGCCGTTACAATGAGTCAGATGTTTAGCCATGATATGATATTTCTGTTTTGAAGGTTTATGTTGAAGAAATTAGTTTTTGTAATGTAGCATTATCAAGACGTGTGATTTTTCAGGTATATATATCACAGGAAATTCAAATTTGGAATTTCAGGGTGCATATCAGAAGTTAACAGTAAGGAAAGAAAGTAGATAATAGTATGTAATCCGAGTGGACGGTTTCCTGCCTTTTTCAGTCCCCCCCCCCCTTATTAAATGGAACAACTACATGGGAAATTCATCCTGACAGGTTAACCATGTAGTTCCCTCTTTGGGATAAAGACTGTGGAAAATGAACCACCCTAAATCCTACCTCGTTTGCTCCAGCGCCAAAGAATGCCATGTAAAATGGGGGTGCATTTCTAAAACCAAAACTAGTAAAATACCTTGAATTCAATCAGCCACATTCAGCACTGAATATACTGAGAATATTTATACTTCTCCAAGAAGCTCTGTAACTCAAGTTTTATATCAAATCATAGGAATGTAATTCCTTCCCTGTTTTGTCATTAATCCCTATATACCTCTATTGATATTTGAGCAAATGTGTGCTGAGTTACTATGGTGCTTAATTTCTATGCTAAGGCTTGTCCTTGTCACCATGTCTGTCACGTAGTCTAATGTCTTTTATTTAGATCCTGCTTGGAGATCCAAAATACTGATAGAGCAATCAGCAATTCAAGAATTTTCAAATAGATTACTTATTTTTTTTGAACTGAGTTAATCAGAAGAGCATGAGCATATGAGCATTTCAGTCACTACTTGAAATGCTGTTTAATGAAAAATAATGCTACTACCCAACCATATATCCATTACTGGGAGATCTATCCTTGAATGTTTTGATCAGAAGAAGATGTTATGACTGCACTTTTAGCATTTTCCAAGGCATTACTTTCTAGATGTGAAGAAATTGAATTCATTCTTTAACTGGATTGCTACATTGATAAAAGGGATAGTTAATAATCCTTCTCCCAGAGATTCAGGGCGTTCACAAACTTACAATTTTACAATCCTTCACTGAACCATCTTAGCATTTCTAACGTCTTTATGCTATATAAATCAGTTGGGCAAACCCAATGGTTTCCTTTTAGTCACCACCAATATCTCTGAATATAAGGATTCAAATTAGGCTTGGGGTAGAGTTGATAAAATATAAGCTACTTTCAATATTTTATGTTGCCGCAACTGATATAAAGCTAAGTTGCAAAGGAGCTTCACTGCTAAGGGATAAAAGACTAGGCTATCTGAAACTAAGGATTGCCTTCTTAACCATGGGCAAACTAATATACCGGTAGTATACGATGGAGGTGGTATTAATACTTTAAGATAACATATGATGCTTGAAAATATGTTCTTCTCTTGGACACCAAATATTATATTTCAAAAGGGGGGGGGGGGCGAGGGTTCTATTGCTCCTGCCTTTAATAAATAATAAAGGCAGGATATCAAATATAAGCTTGTCCCATATAAGTCATATTATGCTTGTCAGAAACTGTTACTGGAGTTGACAAAGAACATTGTTTGAGCATTGTCACTGGAAATTGAAGTTTATTTATCTTGATACCAAACTTAATGTAAGACCAGTGCATAACCTATGAAGGCATTTCAGATTTTAGTTTGTACTTGAAACTCTAACGTTAGTTTTTCCAAAATGGCTACCAAAGATAACAGGTTAAAAGCTTTATTGTTGACAGAATTCTTGATGTTCTAATGGAAGCTATTATTTCCATTGATTCCAACTTTGTTTTCTGCTAGGCTTATCATAAACTAAGCTATTTCTAGAACTTTTTGTCCAGTAACTTTTGTGCCATCCATTCTTTCTAACCTCATAAAACCGATGATTAATGTAGTTCTGTTTTTAAAAGTCATATATATATGCACACTTACATTAAAGGGCTATACAAGATTGCAAAGATAGGAACACTATCAGGGGAAGAAGGTATATGTTCTGTATTTGTTCATCCACAAATACTTTCTTCCATGCTATTGCAGATGTATACATACCTGCTATTTTGGCACAAAGTAAACAATTTAAAAAAATAGTGTCTTCATACTATTTTCCTCCTTGTGTATTATTAAGTTTTTTTACTTTTATATGCTGCTGTTTGGCTGCCAGATTTACTTCTGTCCAGTTATTGCAATAGGTGATGCAAAGCACATGTATTCTCACTTTAAGGTTTATGGAAACTTCTCACAGGGATGTTTATAATACAATGCATTAAAAGTATAATAGAAAAATATTGTCAATGTAAAATGCCCTCTAGGGGTCTGGTTTTATTTGGAATGGACTTACTGGGCTCCTGAGCAGAAATTGAATACAGATTAACACTAGGTGAGTGAAGGTTTGAAAACAGCTTGTAAATGTGTTTATTCTTCAGCTCTTGGCTACTAAACTAATACATCTCATTTACGAAATTTTGTTATTTATAAAGTTTAATCTACATTTAGAGACTGGTTGTGCTATAAATATTTGAATTTGACTAATCAATAAGCTATTAGGTTATTTCGTTTTCTAATTTTTTTTCTTGAAAACCCAATAGGAAGTCAAGAAGTGCTGTTAAAAAGCAGGTACTTCAACAGTAAACTGAACAGTGTACTCTTAAATAAACTTCAGGGAAACTTTAATGGCATTTGATAACTCTATAAATGATACTCTGCCTAAGATTAATCAGAACTGATGCTAAAGGAGGTACTTCTTTACGGCGTCCAGCTGGAATTGCATGATTTGATCCTGTCACTTTTAAGTAATTAAGTTCAAAATTAATTTATTGGAAAAAAACTTGTTTCATTTTACCCACATCTCTGATTTCTTTTCAAGATTAGGAGATTATTATATTTTATTCTGGTTCAAAATAAGTTCTGAAGCATTTATGGTATGTAGTGTTTTTTTTTCTTTTAATTGATCATATCCAGATGGTACCAAAAGGTAATGATTGTTGTTTTTTTAAAAGAACATTTAGATACCACCTTACCTCCGGACACAGTCTTAAGCTATGTAAAAAGTAAATATTGGTACTTAAGACAACACTGTTTATGGTCTTTGAGTCTTTGGGAAATCAGCAAGCCCAATTTGCTGTAGCACAGGATGCTTGAATAAGCATGTTTTAAATTCCTACCTCACTATTAATTTTGTAAGTACAGCATCTACCTCAAAGTTAGCTTCCAGACAATAGAGGAGAAAGTGGGTATTCAGCATGGCAAGAAAACCACCTGAAAGCCAGTTTGGCTTTTTTAGTTCCTGCTCCAAAGAGCAATAACATCATGGTTGTTTTCTTTTAATATTAGGCCATCTGAACTAAAAGTGGATACCTCAGACAAATCTATTAATCATCTTTCTCTAATACCTTATGTCTAGGGAACAACCCTACTCTATTTCAATACTTAGCATAGCTAGTTGGCATAATGAATTACTGCATTTTTCTGTGTATAAGACGCACTCCCCCCCCCTCCCGAAAAGTGGGTGGAAATGTCTGCATCTTATAGAGCCAATGTTGCTGAAGCCTTGTCCACCCCCCCGCCCCCACCCTTCAGCCTCTGCCTCCCACCAATTTGCTTCCTTGCAGCAAACAATGAACAGCCTGGTCAGCTTCAGCACAGCTTGATTTAGCACGAGCAGCTGATTGGCAGTTGGATCTGCCTCCCAGAATACCACTGATTAGATGTTCCAGGCAGCGGGGATCACCGCTGCCCATCGACACCACCACCTATTGCCACCTACGCATGCCCCATTTTCAACTTCCGCACGCCCCATTTTTGGCCCATTCCAGGCAGCAGGGAATGGGTTGAAAATGGAGTGCACCGAGCCCAAAAATGGGGTAGGCGAAGACAGAGATAGTGGTGGTGATGGACAGCGGTGATGATCCCCACAACCTAGGACAGCTGATCAGTGGTATTTCGGGAGGAAGGTTCAACCGCTAATCAGCTGCTCTTGCTAAATCAGACTGTGCTGAAGCTGACCAGGCTGTTTGCTGCAAGGAGGTAAATTGCTGAGAGGCAGAGGCAGATTTTTTTTTCTTAATTTTTCTCCACAAAAACTAGGAACGTCTTATAGTCCGAAAAATACAGTAACTTTAGTTACAGAATCACTGTACATTATAGGCCTTCTCTCTGACAAAAAGTAATACATTGCATTTATTACATCTTCTGGAGATCTGGAAATGCCTGGTTAATTGTCCAAATCAGTTGAGTTTATGAAAGGAAATAATAATATTTCATATTAACATACAGTGAAAGGAGTTTTAGGGTTCTTACATTGATTTTTTGTTCTACAAATTTTAATATAGAAGCTTATTTAGGCAGAGAAAAAGGATTCTCACCCAAATCAGTTTAAATTGGATTATTTCATCCATTGTTTCCCACATACTGCAGATGAAAGCACACTGTGGACACCTTGTGGATTATCACTATTTCCTCAATCTTGCTTATAAGTGGAATTGGAGAAATGGGCACAGAAAACTATTTAAATTAGTTGAGTTTGAATAGAAGATGTCTTTTTTGGGATTCCTTTAAGTGGTTTTACAGCATGACAAACAGTAGGTCAATTTCCCCTCTTCCCACACAACCACCACCCTCATCCTTCAGGAAAAAGGTTTTTTTTAAATGTTTGTATCTGCATGGTCTTAGACCGCTTCGATGATTGTATCAACTTACAAACTCAGGTTGATTTTTTTTGTGTGGGAAGCTCCTTTCTTCAGAGCTTTGGTCACTGAATGTTTAGTGTACGTAGTAGGGTGTGGTATTCTTTAAGTCACCAAACCTGTAAGTTCTTTTTGTAGCATTATAGATTTCTTAAATCCATGTAGCTTCTTTCTCATGGGAGATCTTGTTTGTAGCCTCCCTCCCTTCCTACATACATACATACATACACAAACACACACACATATATTTAAATAGGTTATGTAATGTGTGTCCACTCATACAAACTGATGGCTTTTCCTACTTTTGTATGTGATATTCCTTGTATTGTGCCTCACCTATTACATATCTGTTTATATAGTGGTAATCCTCTCCCTCCCCTCCTTTTTTTAAGTAGCAGTAGTATGACATGCCTTTTTTTTCCTTGAAAAAATTTCTTGAAAAAAGCATTTCTAGTATTTTTCTGTGCCTAAACCCTGTGGTTGGTCCAAGACCAAAAAAAAATTTAAAAATCAGCATAGAAACTCTGCGGACCAAATCCTCCATTGATTAGTCTTAAGATAAATCCATTTTCTTCCATTTTTTAAAAAAATGGGAACTACTTAAGATTCTGCCTAGCTTTGGAAAATATACTATTTTTAAAGCAAATTGAATTTTTAGTGGTTCACATACTGCCAAACACACGTTTAAAAGAAAACATAAGATTCTTAAAAGTCTCTCATATGTATTATTGCTGGATTGGCCAAGGTTATTTTCTCAATTGAAAGCTGTTAATTTTTAAAATTTGGTCATTCCAACTATTGCTGTTAGTTTGCAGAGTGATATGAGAAAGGTGAGGCACAAGCTTTATTTGGACAAGCTAAAATGTTAGAACTTGTGGTTTTTTTCAAATGGAGGCTTCTGAATGTATCTTTGTGGTCCATAGAGAAGGCTGAAGGATGTAGCAAGGAGACGATGTATCAGCTACTAGCAGCCTTAAAACAAAGTCATGGTCTCCATGGACTTTAAAAATATTTCTATGCAGTTTATTTTATTTTTGTTTAATTAAATAAATGTGAGTTTCGCTTCAAATGTGGTTTGTCTTTTTTCCCCCCCCCCCCAAAAAAAAAAT
>JANHFM010010360.1:53664-68162 GCA_032468115.1 Grayia smithii | reverse complement strand
GGATGAAGGGATTTGCTGAGCACATTAAGTTGTGCTCAAAAAAAAAAAAAAAAAGTTGTAAGCCGCCCTGAGTCTCCAGAGAAGGGTGGGGTATAAATGGAATTTAAAAAAAAAAAAAATTCAGATAGGACAAGTTTTAAGAAAAACTGCCTTCTCCTGAAGTATCAATGTGCTCATCAGCTACTGCATATTATTCCTTTTTTCTATTATTCTCTACTGTGTGTCCTTTCTGATTAAATAAACTCAATTCAGAAATTCTAATCCATAAAAAGGCTCATTCTAAAATGTATAATTTAAATCCAGAAGAACTGTGTCATCATTATACATTGTCTTTTTTAAGCCTGAGGTTATGATTATTGTCTTTCTTAACTTATCCATTAGTAAATATTTTTGCAGCTGATGAAGTCAATTCAACAAACGATGCTCTTGAGGTCTTGTGACTTACGCTAAAATATGATCTATGTAACAATCTAGTTTTACATTTGAAGAAATTTAATATATTATGCTACGTATAATTCTACTTTTTGTATTTTATTCCTTAGTCGCAAACAAAGCTAGAAAAAAATAATTCTAAGGCATCCCATGCATGTTAAAAGAAACCTAAGAGTTCAATTTCAAAAATTAGAAAAGTCAAAAATCTGAATTTATTTCATATCTTATTAATATATTCATTAGTCCTTAAATGTATTTATTATTTGCTTACTTTACCTGGGTCTGTGCCACCTGTCCCAAGCTGTGCACAGGCATTATCATTTTCTTGCAAAGCCTTTTTAAAATAGAAAATCCCTAAGTTGTGTTTCCCCATAGCAAAATGGATGCAACCAAGATTATTCCAGAACATGCAGCGTAAACATTCTCCTAAGAAAAAGCAATACCGAAATGAAATTATGGACTTTTTATGGGAGATGGGCAACATTTTATTTCCTGGACATTTATTTTCAATAATACATGAAGACTACACATTTAATTCTATTTTCCTTCACATTCACTTGGTCTTTTACAAACCAGCAGTCAGAACTCATCATCATGTTTAACAACAGTAAGCCCTGCATTGACTACTAGAAGTCTCCCAGTATTCTTTCTTCAAATCAAACTCCAAATGTTCTTTCTGTCTTTCCTTCAAAAGCTTTCTTGTGTTTCTTGTGAAGAAAAAGTTTTTTCAGTTCAACTAAATTCATATTGACTCAATGAAGTACTTTTCATTAGTAAGGCAACAATGTAAGTTGCAAAATTTAACTTGGATGCAATTAATTTGAACAATGAAGTGAAAATTGTTATTATAAAAATAAGGACTTGTGTGTTCAGATTGTAAGTTTAATCAGACATCATATGGTTTTAAAAGGTAGTTGGAGCTGCTGGTTTAACCACTGTAAGACTCCTAAGGCTGTACTATAACCCTTTTCACATTTACAAGACTTAATTAAAGATGTGTTTGATTGCTTAATAAATCAATGGAAGTAGACTATTAAGTGATACCTCTCCTGGATAAAATATTTGGAATTTATAAGATGTTCAACAATGAAAGGTTTTTATATATTGCAAGTAGAAATAAACACATTTCCAAGCAGGACAGAAAATAAGAAACTCAGTTAGAGATACATTTATCCAAACAATGTTTTATATCAAATCAGCAAAAAAAATCAAACTATAAAAGTGATTTGTACCTGTCTTCATAAATCCTGGATGTTCAGCAATATTTGAACTGTTCAGGAGCTTTACAGCTTTCCGATAATTGCCCCTTAAATACTCAAAGTTACTTTTCAGAAAAAGTGAAGGTGCAGACTGCGAAGTGCATAAAAAGAATAGTTACTGGAACCTTGAGGGAGTAGAGTTGGAAGCCTGAATTAATAACACCAGAAAAGCAAAAACTGCAGAAATGTCTAAACTTCGACTGTCAGAAAGGTATCATTAAAATCTACAATTTCTAGTTGTCTGAACAACTATGAAACAAGTTTATTTAATATTAGACAAACCCTTGACCCATTGACTCATCATTTCAGAAATATTTCCTTAGTAGAGAAACAATGACTACAGGTGGGCAAAGAGCAGTGTAAACAAAAGCAACTTCCGATCTCCTGCTAGCTTCTCAACTGACTTTCCTTGTAAGAAGCTGTCAGGGAGCATTGAAAATTACAATCATGTAACTGTTTTTGATTATGACAGTGACTGCAGTAGCACTGAAGTAGTCACAGGTTTGCCAAATTTCAGTTCCACAAGAGTCATGGCTCATGCATTATGAGTATGTTCTATAATCAATTTGAATACAAACAAAATTTGTTACCACAGGATACATCATTTTTTCCAATTGAAGATTACAATCAATACAAGACAGTAGACTTGTACAACTTTTACAACCCATGCCCTATTGAGTCATCATTTTAGAGATATTTCCTTATTAAACAGAGAAACAGAATGACCAAGAGCATTGGAAATCTTCCTTCCTTCCTTCCTTCCTTCCTTCCTTCCTTCCTTCCTTCCTTCCTTCCTTCCTTCCTTCCTTCCTTCCTTCTTCCTTTCCCCTTCCCTTTCTTTCCCTTCTCTTTCCAGCTGGCAGATAAGTAGCTGCTCAGTACAGGAGTGAGGATTGCAAGACTGGCTGGAAAATTGTCACAGAACCCTGAAAATCAAGCTCACACAACCCAGCAACAGCTAGTAACACTGCAATAGTCACAATCTCCTCACATTTCATTCCCTTCGGGTTATGGGTTCTGAATTTTGGACACATACTAAACATTAGGCCAGTGGTCAGCAAACTGCGGCTCGCGAGCCACATGTGGCTCTTTGGGCCCCCTCCTGCAGCTCCCTGTCAGATGATCCCACCACTGGGTGGCCCTGTCCATCCCCCCTCGCCTGCCCTGAGACAAGAACGGTGACTGCAGTGAATAGACTCGCCCCATATTCCAGAGCGGGAGAGAAGCGCCTCTCTACTTGTCTCTTTTTCCAGCCTCGGGCACTGGGGGACACACGATTTCTCTGCACTGAGACACTGACTGGGCTACCTGGCTGCAGCTGATCCTGCGTGTTGTAATGGGCTCCAGGAGGAAGAGGAGGAAGACGCCATCTCCCCCACTGTGCAGCGCCCTAAGTTTAAGTGCAAAAGCAGCAAGCAGCCACAGAGGTGGGGAGAGGACTATGGGGAGACAGAATCTCCCCACATTCCTCTTGCCGCCTCCGTGGCTTCTTGCTGCTCTTGCACTTAAACTTAGCACACTGCACAATGGGGGAGATGGTGTCCTCCTCCTCTTCCTCTTGGAGCCCATTACAACGCAGATTATCGGCTGAGGCTGCCCAGCCCGTGTTTCGGAGCAGAGAAAGTCGCGCGTCTCCCAACAAGGGCCAGGAAAAGATGCAAGTAGAGGGGCACTTCACTTCTGTTCTGAAATACGGAGAGAGTCTCCACTCACCTCTGCCGCCCTTCTCTTCTCAGAGCAAGCGAGGAGGGAGGAGGAAGGAGGGGAGGAGGGGGAGCAGCCAGCAAACAGGGAGCCACGGCAGGGAGATGAAAGAGCTTCATTTATCTGGGAAAGAAGGAGAGGGGAAAAGATGAGAGAGAAAAAGAGGGAAAGGGAGAGAGATGAGAGAGATAAGAGAGGGAGAAATGAGAGGGAGGGAGAAAGAGATGAGAGAAGGAGGGAGGAAGAAAGAGAGAGGTAGAAAGAGATGAGAGAGAAAGGGGGAAAGAAGAGGGAGAAAGGAGAAAGAGGGAGGAAGATGAGAGGGAGGAAGAAAGAGAGAGTGGGAGAAAGAGAGAGAGACCTGTTTAAAAGAAAATACCTGGAGCCCAAAACCTGGGTAGGCGTGGCTGGGGTGTGTGTCATGTGACTCGGTGGGAGTGAGTGATGTCAAGTTGGCCACCCAGGTTTTGTGGCTCCTGGTGTTTTGTTTTCTGTGGGAAACGGGCCCATGTGGCTCTTTGAGTGTTTAAGATTGCAGACCCCTGCCTTAATCTAACGTTTGATACTGGGGAAACAGATATAGATGGGATGATAAGAGATCAAGCAAGCCTGAGTAGCTAGCTTAGGGGTTAATTTTGCTCATAAGTAAATATCCTTGTTCCAACAGGAAGTAAATGACATAGGGTCATTTTTGGGTGTAAGTGGCCAGTTAAGGTGGGCCTGGGCCCTAGCCTAGCCTGTGAATCTTGGATGCCTACTGGGAGCAGCAAAGAGAGGGTTTTTTTCTTGTATTTTTGCTGTCACCTAGTGGTCAACCTGATTCTTACGATCTAGATACAGTGTCCTGGTGCAGCAGTGATTTCAATCATCAGATAGTACCTTACTTGCTTGACCAGGTTTCCCACTAATTAAAATGATTAATGTTAATATCTTCCTCCTGCTGCAGAGCTTCAGCACATAAACAGGCTCAGTAGATACAGTGAAGCAAAATGATTTGAAGTTACAGGGACGTGTGCACCAACTCTTCCCAAGAGAATCAAACTCAACAGGAGCTTCTGAGGAGGCATAAAGGTCTTTCTACAGCTGAAAAATTAAAGACATTTATTAGGCATAAAAAAGAGAAGTGTGAGAAAGGCCAGACAGGTCCTGGATCTTGATCATGTAGTCAAAGACGAATGGCACCCTAAATCCCATGACTTTCAGTAATGGCTATTGAAGCCTTGCCTAACAATTTTCAGCTGCAGCTTCAAAGTTATTAATTTATTTAAAAATAAAAATATTTGCAGCTCAGAGTTGAAATTGATGCTCTCTGAGCTTGTTTTCTTGCAGACATTTCATTACCCAATTTAAGTAACATCATTAGTGCTGTTGTTACCTAGTTTGGATAATGAAATGTCTGCAAGAAAACAACCATTCTCAGAGAGCACAACCCCATACTCCAGCACATAACTTTTTCCTGTAACACAAACTCATCAGCAACATTCATCTACAGTGCAGCTTGTATTAATACGCTTTCCTTTAATTTTGACAGTACATTAAGAGGTAAATATCCTCCCCAACTGCTACAGAACATTTGGCAATAAAGAATGGTAGTGTGCATTCTGCAACCCATAAACATGGATATGGATATCCTATGCATAGGATTGCAACCACTGAATCCCGTGCATTACATTTGGCACTTGGGTTATAAATAGAATGCATGTATATGTAGATAGACGTAAAATAAACCTCAATAAACATCCAGCAGGGATCTATAATTCTAAATTGAATTAGAGGGAATATATCCCATCCCTGGTCCTGCACATACCTACTCTAAGCCCCACTGAGTGCAATGAGTCCCATTGCTAAGTAAACAGAATCAGAACATCATAGTCCCAGTATATTAACCAGCCACCCCTCCAATTTCAAGGATACATTCTTAGGTTTTGGGGTTTTTTTTAAATCGTTCCTTTAGTTTCCTGAGGCTCCCCACCCCCGGCCCATAGGTGAGGGAGAATTGATCCCCTTCTGTTGGGGCAATGCTTACTTGCAAGGAGTTAATCAACAATAAGCTTGAGAAATAACTCCGGCTGTCAAGACTCCTGGGTTGCTCCGCAGGGAGAGAAAAATTGACTCAGCGGCGTTGCAGCCTTGGACCGCCCCTGGTTGCGAAGTGGGAGAAAGGAGGCCGGGCGAGCGCATACGTAGCTCTGCCTGGGATTATAAGGACTTTATCCTCAGATGACTCGGTTGCCGCCTCCGCCTCCTTCCCGCCGCTCTTATGTCTCGCTCGGCGAACAGGATTTTTAAACTCCAGCTGAGTGATTTCTTGAACCGTCGTGTTTGGGGGAGATAAGAAGGGGGATTTTTTTTTCCCCTGAATCATCTCAAACCCGTCCTGACCTCGTTTCCTTTCGGCCCCACGCTCAGTCCCGCTCACACCCTTCCCCAAAGCCCCAGTGTCCCAGGCTGATCCAGAAGCCAGATTCCTCCACTTCTAATTCTCCGGGAGAGGAACCGGCAATTCGTTTACGTTTACTTGTTCAAATCGCTTCGGGACAGGCAGGCACCTCGATGAAACGCTGTGCGAAGTATTCATATATTGTTCTTTGGCGCTGGGAGGAAAAAAAGGAGGGTCCAGAGTGGTTTTAAAAAAACTTGCACGCTTGTAGAATCGGAGAGGCGCATCTAGCGATGCTCCAGCCTCCCGACGCTTCAAGCCGAGAGGTGTGTAGAACCTGTTATTCTACCTGGGAGTGAGATTCATTGAAATCTATAGCAGTGTTTCTCAACCTTGGCGGCTGGAAGATGTGTGGACTTCAACTCCCAGAATTCCCCAGCCAGCTCTGCAGAGCTGGCTGGGGAATTCTGGGAGTTGAAGTCCNNNAATGAGTATCGAACTGAAAGATAAAACAGACTCTCTGAAAGATAAAACAGACTTTCTATAAGGTTTGGTCAAAATTCTACACCTGGCTTGAAAAAAGACAACATGCCAAGGAAAACTAGAACGGATTTACGAAATGAGCTAAATACTGTATAATATATACAATATAGATAGTGACTCTTACTACAAGAAGGAATAGTTTTAAGATAAAGAAACAATATAATCAAGATATGTAAATATTTAGGTTATACATACCGTAGAAGTCTGACCACATCCAATATATGTATATAATTGTATGTTTTGTTTTATGTATGTTATTTGTTTTATTTTGTTTTAAATGTTTGTATATAATAAAAAACTTTTTAAATAAAAAAAATTAAAAGGCCCAAAAAGGGTAGAAAAAAGGTTTGAAAAGTCCTGAAAAAAAGGCACCCCAAAAGGCCCAAAAATGGGGCACGCGGAGGCCAAAAACTTTTTTGTTGTTGTTTTCCTCTTCTAAATTTAGGTGCGTCTTATAGTCAGGTGCGTCTTATAGCCCACAGATATGGTAACTAAAATACTATAAACATTTAGCATATGCTAAGTGCTGTTTGATTATAAAATATTGATATTGTTTTTTAATGATTTACCAAGAAAATAAACTGAATCATTTCTAACACAATGGAATACAATTCAAGTATATTTTAAGATAAAGAGGCTTGAGACTCAATTTTGTTTAAGATTCATCATGAAGAATCAAATTCATAGACATTCTTTAGCCTTTGAATGTCAGAAAAAACAGTATTATTGCCTGAGAAGTACAAGTGATTTGTAATTATTCCCCTTTAAGATTTTAATAAGACTAGCAGCCCACCATATCCATGACTATTTTCTAATGTTCCATGGATTTCAGTCTTAGACATCATTTATTTATTTTTGTGTCTTCAATATAGTCTTGACTCCTGGCAATTCCCTGAATAAATAACTGAACTTTTATTGGAAGATTCTTATTAGAAGATTTTCAGAAATGGCTGGCTTAAGGCATAAACAGGACTAGATCTAATTTTTTCTAGCCTGGTAACTTCAACCACACTAGTTGAATATACCACATTGGCTGTCATTATTATTTGCAACCCATTTATTTTGATTTGTTCAACTATATCAAGATTGCAAAGTAAACTAAATATTTTCCAACCCTGAATAAAAAAATTGAGAGTGGTGATAGAAAATTGTCTTTCATGTCTTTTGTTCTTGTTTAGAAGAAAATGTAATTTTTAGAAATTACTTTTTTAAAAAAAAAGAAAAGAAAAATAACACTTGCCTAACACAAGAAATCAAGCATTCAAGTTTAATATAAGTGATTAACTCAGCAAATCAAGCACTACCTGGTTTTTCAGTTGATTCAGTGTTTGTTTCAAATTATCAGTTGTTGTTTGATTACTTTTACAGAATTCTGTTACTGCTATATTCAAAACTATTTTGTAATCATCTTTGTTTATTTCTTGCAAGCAGCTAAGGTGTTGTAGACAAGTATCATAGTTTCCAGCCTGTAAAATCAATTTTACAAATAAGCAGATGTTTTAATATAAATTAATCAATAATTTGAAATGCTAAATGTCTTTTTATAATTATGTATATACATTTCATACAATTAATTTTGTTTCAATGGGATTTAAATCCATTGTAGGGCCATGAATATTATATTTGCTGCATAAAAAAGCAAAAACTTACCTGCTTCCATTAAAATTATATACAGGATGGTAGAACCTACTGCAATAAGACATGTCAAAATTAAAGAAACACAGCATCTGTCAGTTTTCCTGGATAAACCAGACAGGAAACATGAATAAATACGCTAATTTTATTTTATTGTAAGGCTTAAGGCTACATTAACAAATTTTTACAAGTCTGAAGGTATAAACTTCCCATAGCTACTTTTCATTGCCTGAACAATTAAGATAAGTCCTTCCTAAATTTCTTCCTCTAACCGTTAATCCACTGGGAGCTTTTGCTTCTCATCTGATTGTTTCCCAAATAGGTTCTCTTCCCTTTGCCCTCCCACACATCATCCTTTTCTTTCACACATAGAAATTTAAAACACACGAAACAAATTGGCAAATAAAAGCTAGATATCATGTTTTGACTTTCCTATCAATATACTTATTTAATATACAGAAAATATACTAAAGAATCTCTCACTTTCAAATGCAGTAAGCAATCTATATTAAGTCAAGAATTATCTTACCAAAAAGGTTTGTAGTGCACAGTTTGATAACTCTTTCTCTTGATCTGTAATTCCAGAAGTACCTACTCCTTCATGTTTCTCTGTTCCCTGATCTACAAAATAAATGTTAGAAACAACAGTAAATCTACCTGAAATGTCAAGCTACTTATTCATTGTGTCAGCCTAAACTCCTCCAGTTTTCATGACAACATTTTCTTGAGATTTTCTATTGTTTTCTATTGTTTTCTATTTCTATTTTTTTATTTTCTATTGTTTTATTTCTAGGATTTGGGACAGCCCAAAGATCCCTTCTGTGTCTTAGGCAGAACTAAAACCCAGTTAATAACCACAATAAACTGACTCTGTACTGAAATATTTTTAACGCTGTGAAGATTCTAAATTTAATAAATCTAAACTATTCCTCAGTAATATTTTCAATGATATTCTTAGTTTATAAACCGTTTAATAGTTATAGATTGAACAAGTTATCCAAGATCACTCTAAAATTTATTGGGGTAGTTTATATGGCATATAAAATCTGGAGTAGATAAAAAGACATCTAGCTAAATCTACTGAATGATTGGTAACAGCATGGAGATTTCCAGGTAAACAGCAATAGCTATTTGACTCTTCTCACATTATAGCAGTGGTGGGTTGCTCCTGGTTCTATCCAGTTCTATAGAACTGGTAGTAAAACTGGCAGGAGGCTTCACCAACCCGCCCCGATGACATCATGGGTGATCTGCGCATGTGCAGAAGTTTCTGCGCATGCACACGTGTGCTTCTATTGCAAACCGGTACTAAAGGTAAGTAGAACCCACCCCTGCACTTTAGCTAAAGTAAGTGGTACCCGAAATAAATTTCTGGGCTGAGATTTAATTATTCTAGGAATAAGTAACTCTGATTGGTTGACAATTTCAGAGTTATAAAAACATAGGCCCTGCAAACTGTGTTTGCTCACATCAGCCTTAAAATTCACAGGACAATAGGTTAATTGCTTCTGATATTACTCATCTTCATTTTAGCTTGCTTTGCAAGATATGCTGTATATAATGTGTATGAGGTAGAGCAAACATTTGTTTGGCTGTTCAGTTACATAAAATTATTCGACTTATACTGAATATTATTTTTTAAAAAAACAATCTAGTTCAGTCTATAGATAATTGTATTCTATAGATAATTCAGTCTATAAGCAAGGGTAAAGTCAACAGTCTTTCTATACACCAAATTCTTTATTTGACTTATACTTAATATTATTTTTAAAAAAACAATCCAGTCTATAGGTATTCTGACTTAGTATCACTGCAATCAGAAATTATGATACATGATGCAAGGATAAAGTCAACAGTGTTCCTGTATTGCAGTTAGAGATTCAGAAGATATGAGACATAAAAATAGAATGCAGCTACTAATATCAAGAAGAAAATAATTCGTATTCTGCTAATTCATATAGACCACCATGGAGAGCTGGTCTCATGAAACTAATATGAAAGACAAAAGTAATGAACTAGTCTTTTGTATTCTTTATATTAGCTTTCTATTCATGAAAAAAGCCAAAATGCAATGAGAGATGTATGGAGAGACTCCTACTGTCCTGTCTGAAAATATACAGGTAGTCCTTGACTTATAACTACAACTGAGGCCAAAGTTTCTATTGCTAAGCAAAGCAGTCTTTAAGTGAACTATGTCCCATTTTACGACCTTTCTGTCATAGTTGTTAATTGAATCACTGTGCTTGTTAAGTGAATTATAAAGTTGTTAAGCGAATCTGGCATTCCCTATTGATTCTGATTGTCGGAAGCTCCCTGCAAATTGTTGCAAATCACAATCCCTAAAACCTTTGTATACTGCAACTATTGTAAATACATGCTGATTGCCATGCACTAGAAATTTCATCTTGTGATTGTGGGGATGCTGCAATGGTCATAAATGTGAGAACTGGTCATAAATGACTTTTTCAGTGTTGTTGTCATTAAATGAATAGTTGTAAGTCTATATGTATATTACAACAATCAAGATGAAGTCAAAGAAATCAGGAAAGTCTGAAGTCAATGTCCACCACTACAGATTTCACAATGGAAAGCAAGCAAGTCATGGAAATAATATCATTTTATTATGGCTTCTTAAAGATCTCAGTATAACACAGAATGGAATGTTATTTAAATTCTGGCCTAAAATCAACGATATAAGGTTATCTATAACCCTAACTATATGCATTTTTAAATTTTAGAAAATGTTCACCCAACTCTGTTAGGACAAAAAAAAGCCACGTCTTTAGCCTTCTCCTTTATCCATTCTTTTAGACATGAAGCCACTCTAGCTGTCTCCTGAAGCTTCTTAGCCCCTAAGCAAAGGAGCACTTGGGCATCCACTCGACGTGCGGAGAGATATATGGGGAGACACCTTCCAACCAATGGCGGCACAAAGCCCTCCAAGAAGTGGGTAGCTGAGAACCCTTGCCTCGCCCTACAAGACCGCTCTTTTGTCCTCACCTCCGCCTTTGTCCGCTGCCATTGATGCCGCGGGAACCGCTCTATCAATACCTTTCCAGATATTGATATAGATACACTCCCGACAGCCGCGATCAACAGCCCAGCTTCAGAAGCGTCGCTTGAGAAAACAGAGGTATGGAGGGGGTGGGAAACACACATCAGTGCGGATGAGATTCTACTTTTGTTTCCGGGTTAGATGACAGGAAAAGGAACCGCGAGTGCCAAGCGTCCTCTCGCTGCCCTCAGCCCAGAGACATCACGCAGCAGGAGGACAGAATTCTTCCACGGCTAAGGGGCGGAGCCAGCGCAGAAAGTGCAAGACGGGAAGGAAAATAAAGGGTTTACTGGAGTGTTCTGGGAATTGAAATCCACAGATTTGAAAATTGCCTGCCAATGTTGAGGGCTAATGGGTTGCAGCATACTGATGCCGTTGTCAGGAATGCGCTTTGGATATTAGGCTTCCCGATCTCTTTCCCGGTAAAATAATCAGATAATCTCAGATAGAAATTGGTCATCGTCTCCACGTGGTATGGTGATCCTCACGGCTATTAGCTGCAAAAAAAAATGCGATTAGGCTGTTTGTGGGGCATGAGCTAGTTCATGGCTATCAATCGCAATGGCTATACATTAACACACTGTATATTAGTGTGTCCCGCAGTTGTTTAACGAAGATATAATGCACTTGATATGTTATGTTGGTAAGCTTCCTGTGACTTAGACTCTTATATGAATCCTGCCCACCATATGCTGCAGTGGTGGTGCAATGTCAACCCAGAAAGTTGGTCAGTTCAAAATTAAATACCTTGTGTGACACAGCCAGTACTAATTAGAGTAGAACCTGATCAGGTAATCCTCAATTTACAACAGTTCACTGAGTGACCATTCAAAGTTACAATGGCACTGAAAAAAGTGACTTATCACTCTTTCACTAATGACCCTTGCAGCATCCCCATGGTCACATGATCAAAATTCAAATACTTGGCAAGTGGGTCATTTATGACAGTTGCAGTGTCCTGTGATCAGCTTTTGCGACCTGACAAGCAAAGTCAATGGAAAAACCAGATTCACCGTATTACTAATTTAACAAATACAATGATTCACTTAACAAATGTGGCAAGAAAAGTCATAAAATGGGGCAAAACTCACTTAACAAATATTTCACTTAACAACATAAATTTTGGGCTCACTTGTGGTAGTAACTCAAGGACTACCTATATTAAAGTGAAGCTCAACTTCTGGTGACTTTACAGGCACACTTGCCATTCTTTGGCAACAATATAAGAGTGATTTAATAGTACCTTCTGGATTTTGTGTTTGGGGGCGGTTATAATCTATTTCCTTCCAAATACTAATAAACTTAATTCTGAGTAGCATTTTCAGAGCCAAAATGGAGAAATGCCAGGAGCGCTTCTTTTTCCATTTGCTCCTGGCATTTTTCCACTTGGAAAATGGAGAAGAGGAGGAAGAAGAAGACGAGGGCGACGATCCCATGCGCATGAAGCAAGACGTGAAAATCTGCAGCAGGAAGCTCAGGGTGAGTGAAAAGAGGGAGCAGCCAAGCAATTTGTTTCTCTCCCCTCCCCTCATCTCCCAGACTGGGTGGCCAAGGTGGAAAGGTGGGCAATCTTCGGGGCTAGAAGGCGTTGGGTCTGGCTTGGTGAGGGGGGTCAGACTGGCCAGGTGCTGATCAGAACTTTTTTTTTTACTTTTTAAAGCATTTTTACTAGTTAAAAAAAAAAAGCTGGCCACGCCCCCCAGTCACATGACCACTTACAAGCCACGCCCACCAAGCCACACCCACAGAACCAGTGTCAACAAAAATTAGATTTCACCCCTGGGCTGCGGTAGGGAAATGCCAGGCATGGCATGGAACTTGGGGGAGCGCGGGTATGCAGCCTTCCTTTTCCTTGCTGCATAAACTTGGAGGCCAACCAGAAGGAGCCCCGAGTCACTCTAAAGAAGTTTTAAAGCCTCTGTGTGTGTGTGTGTGTGTGTTTGCTCCTAGTCTTTCGCAGCAGCCCCATGCCCGATGTCCACAGACACACACACACACACACAGACACACAAGCCACAGACACACAAGCCACGTGCACAGAGGTACTGGTGAAGTTTTTAGCAAGCAGCACAGGAATTCAGACTTGCCTTCACAGGTACAAACGCTTCCTCCAAATGGAGAAACGGCAGGAGCAAGCAAGCGCTTCTTTTTCCATTTGCTCCTGGCGTTTTTCCGCTTGGAAGATGAAGAGGAGGAGGAGGAAGAAGACGAGGGTGATGATCCTGGTCGCGTGAAGCAAGGCGTGAAAATCTGCAGCAGGAAGCTCGGGATGAGTGAAAAGAGGGAGCAACCGAGCTTTGTTTCTCCGGAACCAGTAGTAAAAAAAATGCTTAAAAAGTAAAAAAAAAAAAAGTTCCGATCATTGGGTGTCGCTGAGCTGATCGTCAGAACTTTTTTTTACTTTTTAACCATTTTTTTTACTACCGGTTCTCCAGAAGTGAAAGCAGGAAGTAACGACATCCAGGTGGGTGGGCGGAGCCTCAAGCTGTCATCGCTACTGGTTCTCCGAACTATCAGCTGTCATCGTTATTGGATTGGCCGAACCGGGCCGAACTGGGAGCATTTCACCCCTGGAACTATCTATCCCTGAGTTCTCAGCTAATTCTTCTGCTAGAGTGGTCAGGCCTTGTAAAGCTCTGGTAATTGTTCCCTCAGGAATAGTGTTATTTGGAATAAAAGTACAGCATCTACCTCCTAGCATTACACATACCCCTCCTTTCTCTGCCAATAACATGTCTAAAGCTATTCTATTTTCCCAGGTCAATCTACTAGTAGCATCTAATTGTGCAGCTATGTCCTTCACAGCATCTCTTGTGTAATTGATAAATCTGTTGATTATAATAGATATAATTGGCCCAATCTACATTCTCATTTATAGTCACCTGCCAAAATAGTGATTCAAACCCAGCAGCTATCTGGTTTCAGGCCTTATATTACCAGGGACTCCTCTAGGGATCCCAAAGGCATCCACGTACACTCCATCAGAGGAGGTTTGCAACACATCTCTTGTTATTCTATTTCTTTTCTTTATTATCTTACCTTTTTCAAATGCCAGGGTAAATGGAATAGCCCGCTGAATAATTGTACAAGTCCCTGTCCAATTTTGGGGAAGTACATGCCTTAATATCTTTTCCCCCCCAGGACCACCACAAGTCAGCTCTAGGAATGCTCATTCTGGAATAATTCCTCTTTTCAACTGCTGTGGTTACATCTACTATTTCTCCTTGACAGTGGGGCCAACAGTCTTCCAAAACAGGACTGGGTCTGCAAACTGATAGGCTCCTCATCTTCCTCCTGCCTTCAGCTTTCAGACTCAGTCGACCTGTTTGGATGCTTTTTGGCTGAGCTGGCCAACCTTTTCTGATTGCTGACCCTTTCTGGCTTTAATTCCAGCTCAAGGGAATTTTTTTTTCCTATTTCAGCTGAAGGCTGCCTTGCCAGACCTTCTGGAGGACTCCCAGTTGCTGGTTGAGCCTTCTTTCCAGTGTGA
>JANHFM010010360.1:37216-50355 GCA_032468115.1 Grayia smithii | reverse complement strand
TCATGAATCATAAGGTACAACACTTAATGATAGTCATAGGGAACAGATGAGCATTAGGATACCAGCAACAAGGTTACTCACAACACCAAGATCAGAAAAAAAGGCAGAGTCCTCCAGACAGGGTCGAACACGTCCGTCCTGCTGAAGGACTGAGCTGAAAGCTGGGATTCCCTGGCAAGGAGGCAGGACTAAACAAAATTGACAGGCTCGATCCTTCGGCTGATAGGTGAGTTCTACCCAGTCTGGCTGATGTCTCCAGCCAATACGGAGAATATAGTTTTTTTAGTTTGCTTTATTTAATAAAGAAAGAATTATAAAAGAGAAAATTTGCCCAGAGCATTACAACATTCATCCTTAAGTAAAAATTCATATACACAATCTATGGTTCAAATCCATTAACTGTGCCACCTGCAGTCACATAACAACATTGTGATGTGGTGGTGTCAGTTTCCAGAAAAAAATAAAATAAAAATGCTCATTTGGGATAATGGATTTCCTAAACAACCAAGTGATTTGCTTAACAAAAGCAGTGACTTGCTTTATGACTATCATAAAAAAGATTGTAAACTTAAGCCAGTGACCCACTTAATGACTGCAATGACTTATTACTAAGATTCCAGGTTCAGTTGTGCTTTTTAAGTGAGGATTACCTGTATCTCACAATATTTTATTGTATTGCTTTATTATATATCATGTTCATATTCTTTGAATTATAGGCATATAGATATAATTAGATCTAATTATAGATATAATTAGAAAACACATTTGATAGCAGTTTGCTTTAAGGATGATGAATTGTACTGTTGCTTGAGAAGCACAAATTTGCCTGCATGGGGTTAGTCAAATGCTTTTTCCAAGATTAATCAATATTATAAAATGTGCTCAGTATGAAATGTGACACCCTATTCTGTGAGCTGCACTGATTCTCAGTTTGCTTCTAGGTGCGATTCACTGTGCCAGTTATTACCAACATAGCCCTACAAGGCATAGGGTCTGGTTACTGGGGGGACTGTTTGTCTCCCATAGCATCTGTCTGATTCAATGTGGCAGGATTGATGTGCTCTGGATACCTTCAATTAAGCAATTATCCATCAGAAGCCCAACACCTTCTCTACTGTAGCTCATGCCGTCTAGAATCAGATTCCTCAAATCTGGATGTCCTCCACGTTGTTGGTAGAGAGCCTTGAAGACTTGATTTTGTACCCAGGCCTTTGGCAAGGGTGATCAAAAACCCTTTCCACAGAATGTAGATGTGGTTTGGATATTGTCTGGTTTGTGCCATGTTTTGTTCTTTGTTTTTATCATTGTATTATTTTATATTCTTTGTGCTTTTACCTGCAAGCTATCCAGAGTGGTTGAAAGTCAAGGTACAAAATTAAATGAATAAATGCCTATCAAACATATACAATCATGTATAAGTGAGTTTATTTACTCCAGTAATAGAATAATAGTTGTAATCTTAAAACATGCAACTTGAATTTCTATCTATTTCTATCAAAATATATGCAGCTTAACAGGTAATTTGATTTTTAAGTGCCCATCCTATTAAATGGGATATAAAAATAACCTTTTGTTAAAGTCTAAGTGAAAGTTTCCTTTTGCTATCTTGAGTTACAATTACATTCATAGAATAATACAACTCTTAAAAAACACAATGTATTAGACAGATGGAAGTAGGAAGAGAAAGATTATTTTGCATCACCTTAGTACTGTAACTTGCAACTCCTGCACAGATCCAGGTAAGAATAATTACTATATTATCATCCTCAGTAAACACATGCTCTTCTCAGCAGCTGGCAAAAAATATTTAATTTGTCCTTTTGCCTTTGACTAGGACAGAGGTCTGCAATCAAAGAGCCATTTGGACCCGTTTCCCACAGAAAACACCAGGAGCACAAAACCTGGGTGTGCATGGCCAATTCAATGTCACTCACACCCAGTCACATGACCCTGCCCCCCCCAGCCATGCCTACCCAGGTTTTGTGGCTCCCAGTGTTTTCTGTGAGAAATGGGTCTCTCTCTCTCTCCTCCTCCCTCCCATTTCTATTTTTCTCTCTTTTTCCTCTCTCTCTCTCGCTCTTTCTTTCTTTCTTTTCCTTCCCCTTCTCTCTCATTTGTTTCTCTCTCTCATTCTCTCCCTCCAGCTTTCTTTCATTTCACTCTCCCTCCCCACTTCTCTCTTTCTCTCCCTCCATCATTTTCTAATTTCTCTCTCTTTTTCTCCTTTTCACTCATTTCTTTCTTGACCTCTCATTCCTGTTTTTTCCTTTTCCTCTCTCTCTTTCTTTCTTTCTCTCATTTGTTTCTCTCTTTTTCCTTTCTTTCTCTCCCTCCATCATTTTCTCATTTCTATCTCTCTTTTTCTCCCCTTTTCTCTCTCTCCCTTTCTCTCCCTCTCATTTGTTTTTCTTTCTTTCTTTCCTTTCTTCCTTCTCTCTTATTTGTTCCCCTCTCTTTTCCCACTCTTTCATTCTCTCCCTCTAGCTCTCTCATTTCTCTCTCCTTCTCCCCCTTCTGTCTCATTTGTTTCTCTTTTTCCTTTCTCTCATTCTCGCTCTCCATCATTTTCTTATTTCTGTCTCGTTTTCTTCCCTTTTCTCTCTTCCTCTTTTTCTCATTCACACGTCATGCATACCCTCCACAAGCAAGCAGCCAGGCTTTGCCAAAGCTCAGAGAAGGCATGTGGAGCGGGCAGGTTCACCTGCTATGGGATGAGCGTCTTTGGAGAGAGCACTCCGGCTTTCTCTAAGCCTGATCGCTGGGATGGATGTGTGACATTCGACGGGGACAGCCCCCTTTTCTCACTGCCCTGAGCTTGAAAAGTGTCCTTCAGGCAGCTTTAAATCTTGCACAGGGAACTTTTGCCACCCAGAGAATGCTTTTCAATCAATGCCGCTGATGGCACTGCTCAGCTGGAGGAGTAAAGAAGCGCAAGGCAGTGGGAAATGGGTGCTGGCCCCATTGAACCTTGCATGCCCACCTCAGGGATCAGGCTCGGAGAAAGCTGGAGTGCCCTCACTAAAGATGCTCACCTGTCAGCCAGTCAACCCGCCTGCTTCCCACGCCTTCGCTGTAATTTGGCCAAGCCTGGCCGCTCGCTTGAAAAGGGTATCCCTCCTGGCCCCATAACAGCTGGCCAGGGGGTTATGTGAGAAGGAAGAGGGTCATTTTGGGGGAAGCTGCCATCGCGGCTTGTGCTTGCTCCTCAGCTGCGGGTCTGTTCCCCTTTCCATCATACCCTCCTCCCGGATCCCATTCCCACCCCACCAGCCCTTGTGTTAGCAAGGTTGGTGTCAGGATGGCTGGGTTGGGTCAGTGTCTCGGGGTGGAGAGCAGGTCACATGACCAGTTCAGCAGGGAGCCGCAGGAGAGGGGTCTAAGAGCCACATGCGGTTCCAGAGCTGCCAGTTGCTGACACCTGGACGAGGACAATTTCAGAATACAAAATGATTAAATTGGTCACTTACTATGTTAGGTTCAGGAAAACATTCTTTGTGGAACATATGCCTGCAATGAAAAACTATTACACTGAAAGATTTAGATGCATCTGGCAAGGGGAAAGAGAAAAATACATGATGTGCATTAATGTAAATAACAAAAATCAGCAGAAGATTGTACTATGATAAAATATTATACTTTGTTAATAAGAGATATTTATGAACACTTTCAAATTTCTTTCACCAATTAGATAAACTGTGTTTTGTTTCTGCGATATTCATGGAGATATCCTATAACAATGTATCATTATGTGGAAATGCTAACATCTAAAATCATTAGAAATACCAAGAGATTTATCCAAGAAAGATTGTCTTGTAATGTTCTGGTTGTGACTACATCTTTGAAACAGTCCTAACTCCTGATGATTACTTATACAGATCCATGCAATTTTTAGCATTTTCAGAAGTGGTTTCCCATTACCTGCTTCCTAGAACTTTTGATCGGCACAAAATCAACCACCTGGCTTAATGCTAAAATAGCACTAAAACTCATTCTTCTAATTTCTAGCCTAGTGCCTTTAACCACTATACTATACTGGCTTCTTACAAATGCAAATATTCCCTACTCCTTCCCAAAAATATGTATTAAGACACTCCATTCTTTTTAAAACATTTCTTAGGCTATTGTAATATTATGATTCCATTGTTGGCAGTTGGAGGTAAAATAATATTTATCAGGAAGAGAGATTACCATATTTTTCGCACTATAAGACACTCCAGACAATAAGACACACCTAGCTTTTGAAGAGAAAAACAAGAAAAAAAAAAACCTGCCTCTGCCTCCCAGCAATTTGCCTCCTTGCAGCAAAGAGCAAACATCCCGGTCAACTTTAGCACTGCCTGATTTAGCACGAGCAGCTGATGGATGGTTGGATCGGCCTCCTGGAATACTGCTGATCAGCTGTTCAAGATTGTGGAGATCGCCATCACTGCCTTTGCATGCCCCATTTTTGGCCTCCGCGTGCCCCATTTTCAGCCTCCGAGTGTCACATTTTTGGCTCATTCCAGGCAGCAGGAATCCCAGCTGCCTGGAATGGGCCGAAAATAGGATGCACGGAGGCCAAAAATGGGGCACACGGAGGTGGCAATAGGTGGTGGTAGTGATGGGGAACCCCGCAGCCTAGAACGGGCCAAAATGGGACACACGGATGCTGAAAATGGGCCACGTGGAGGTGGTGATAGGTGGCGGCAGTGATCCCTACAGCCTGGAACAGGTGATCAGCAGCATTCTGGGAGGCCGATCCAACTGCCAATCAGCTGCTCGTGCTAAATCAGGCTGTGCTGAAGCTGACCAGGCTGTTTGCTGTTTGCTGCAAGGAGGCAAATTGCTGGGAGGCGGAGGCCACAGTGTGGGTGCCGGGGGATAAAGTGTGTCTTATACTCTGAAAAATACGGTAATCACTAAATAATGTATTCTTCAAGTTGATTTGGCAACCATACAGAAGTGACTTTTAAAAATAATTATTTCCCAAACTAGTATTCAGTATATATGGTTGTATATATTCTGATATATTTACAGGTAATTCTGAACTTATGATAGGTTGCTTGACAAATATTCAAAGTTATAATGGACCTTACCAGGACTATTTACAACTTAGATTCAAAGTTCTCTCAAAGGTTTCTCTGCCTGTGATAACATTTTGGATGCGTGGCAACTGGCCTGCATTTATAGTCGTTTGCAGAGTCTTGCTGTCTATTACAGTTTTTTGCCAGAAACCAGGATTAGTTCTGGTTTCCAGCAAAAACATCCATTGCTTGTTCTGTTAACCATCATAATGCTTGTTTTACAACTGTTTGCCTAACAACTACCACAAAAGTCATAAAATCGGGCAGGGTCACATGGTGATCCATTTAATGACCAGCTTAGGGCCATAAATTCCAGGATCAGTTACAGAAGTCATGGAAGTTAAGGACTGACTGTACTGGTCAGGTCTGATCTTGCTTTTGAAGTTCATCAAGATGGGCTAATATATTCTGTAGCCATCTACTGGACATGAAAGTTGGGTAATGTTAAAATATCTCTATATTATTTAATGAAATAGTAACATTAAAATAATATATTTGGTTGTTTAGTCCAAAATTTCATGAATCTATAATTTTGCCTCCAGTGCTATATACACAACATGTTATTGAGGCATGATCAGTAAACTATTTTATCATATGAGTGGAAGTTATGCTTTTAGTATTCATAACTAAATAGACTACTAGATTTATTTTCCCATGAATTTTAGTGATTAAGGTACCAGAAACCAGGAGATTAGAGTTCTAATTCTACTTTAAGCATAAAAACTGGATGTGTGCCTTTGGACCAGTCCCTCTCTCTCAATCCAACTCACCTCATAGGGTTTCCCCCCTATTTGCGGAGAAAATAGGTGGAGAAAGTACCTATGTTTCATCATATTGAATTATTTATAAAAATAAAAGTAGCAACATACTGTGCCATAACTTTCCATAACCTAGTAACTATGAAGTTCTTTTAATTTGTCACATTTATTCAAGTTCTCCATCCTAAGCAACATTATTTATAATTCTCAGTACTGTTTATAATTCCAATATGTCTCCATCAGTACTGCCTCTTTTTTACTGTTCTTATACAAGAAAGATAATCTTATCTCTGATCACTATTGCTGATCTTTCCATGAATAATTTATGCCACATTATTACTTGTTAAATATCTATGACTATTACGTACCCTGCAACATAAGGATATCATGTTTTGTTTCAGATTGCTAAAGCCAGTTTGTGATATTGTGATGAGATATGTGATTATATAATTTCCCCATATTGGAAGGAATAATATCACCCTTCTCAAATTTCACTTAACTGCAAATATACAACTTTACTTGGAACAGCTTATATCCTAGAACAGTACCTCTGACATCATTGAACAACATCTGCCTATCCGAATCGTTGGGAAGGATTCGAACAGTATATAAAATGCCAAATCCCGGCTAAACATCTGACTGACTATGCAACAAACTATGACAACAATATCCCAGGCTTAATTTATTAATTGAACTTTAATAATTGTCTCAGAACCCTTCCAAATGTTTCTGTCAAACTTGTAATTTTTAATGTGATAAAAATTACAATTTGACAGGTATATTATGTCAAATATTGAAGTTCTGGGAGGCCTGAACCACACTTCAGAGGCTACATCAAATTGGACTTAGGATGCTGTTCCTTCTGTAATATATGGATGCTAGACCTGGCTGTTGGAAATAAAAGGTAGTTTATTTCATTGTATTTTAAAATAAATTAATTTTAATATAGTTCTGGAATTTCAGATTATTAAGCCTATATTGTGTGTATACCCATCTCTAGATGAAAAGAAATCAAATTAATTATTCAGTCTAAATGCTTACATGACAGATTGTATGAAGCTGCTTATTATAATTGTATGATACCATGTGCAATGTGCTACAGTTTTCCAGAAATAGGGAGGGTAGTAATTTTGAACTAACTTATAAGGAAGTAGGAGTGTTATGGAGAGTCAGGCTGGTGTAATAGCTTTAGAAATCAGGAGACTATGAATTCCACTCCTGTCTAAGGCATCAAGCCAGTTGAGTGACTTTGGACCAATTGTCCTCAGTGAGAGGAAGAAAATGCAGTCACCACCACAACTGAGCCCAAAATTTCAGTTGCTAAGCAAGGCAATTGTTAAGTGAGTTTTGCGGCATTTTCGCCACTTTTTTATCATAGTTGTTAAACAAATCACTGCAGTTGTTAAGTGAATGTCTTAAATGAATCTGGCTTCATCTATTGACTTTGCTTATTGGACATTGGCAGGGAAGGTTGCAAATGTTGATTGCATGACTACAAGACAGTGCAACTGTTATAAATACATGCCAGTGGCTAAGCGCCCAAACTTTGATCATATGACCATGGGGATGCTGCAATTGTCATAAGTGTGAAAACCAGTCACAAATCACTTTTTCAGTGCCATTGTGACTTCAAACAGGCAGTAAATGAATGGTTGTAAATCAAGGACTATGTGAGGGTTCTGACGGATGCCCTAATTCATGAGCCTCGAGCCAGGTTTCAAAAGAAATCCAGTTATTTATTAGGAGCAGCGTGTTGGCAATTATCCAAGTGGAGTCAGCTCTGCCCCACATAGTTACGACCCCACAATGACCCTGTTTCCACCCTCCTATCTGGTTTGTCATAAATCACATTCTCCAAAGAGCACGTTCGCGGGCTGTAGAAAACATGCCCCTCCTGCTGGGTCCGGTAACCTGGGATACAACCCGGAGAAAAGTATGCATGGAATTTGCTTGTAATCATGCCAGCCGAGCTGCCCCTCAGTTTCTCTTCCCTCTTGCCTGTGGCAACTCGAGAGCAGGCCTGGAATGCCTTATGAGTTGACATTCGGCTCCCCTCACTTCCCGAAGACATCCTGCGCAAAGCAAAAACAATTTGAGTACAGGTATAGAACTTAGGGACGTGACCTCCCCCCAGGTTTGTTTGGATTTTCTGCATGGAATTTTGCTATAAGGTGATCAGCCTGGATGTTCCTACTCTTTACCCAAGATGCCTCTGATAAGGGGTATTGGAGTTGTCTCCTGTGCCACCTCAAATCAAGGATTCGCTGCATCTCATAATGGGTTTGGCCCCCTATGACCACAGGGCCCAAGAGCTCATGGGGTAGTGGCCTCAGGGTCGATCCGACCATAGGTTTTAAGAGGCTACTATGGAATACCGAGTGTATGTTTCCTAGCACTCGGGGCAATTTCAATTGCACTGTGACTGGATTGATGATCTTTATTATGGGGAATGGTCTCATAAACTTTGGCTCCAGTTTCTTGCTAGGGAGTTTTAACCTCAAATATTTTGTGGAGAGGTAGGCCTTCTCCCCCAATTGGAATGGCCATTGTGGGACTTGGTGTTTGTGTCCTTGTTTCTTATAGATTTGCGCTCTTTAGCTAGTGCTTTCTTGGCATTCTCCCTGGTTGCTTTCAGCATTGCCATCCAATCGATCAAGCTCACTGAGGAGGGGGCATCCCTTGGGTACTCAGGCAGTGGGATGGAGTCCTTGCCTCTCACTACTTTGAACGGGGTTAATCCTGTGCTACTGTGAACAGCTTTATTGTATGTGACCTCAATTCACGGATGTGTTCCTTGATGGGTCGCCCCCGCTGCCTTAAGTTTCTGAGCTCATCTTCCACATATGGGTCCTCTGCTTCCTCAAATCTGGCCTCTAGCAGTTGTAGGAAGTCATCTACGTCTTGCAGTTTGGGGGCTCTCTTGTGGAGGGCTGTTAGCCATTCCCTTGCTTCTCCCTCTAGCCCCTTGGCGATGGTATTCACCATGGCTCTAGGGGATGGGTAGAGGTGTCCATAGCGCTCTAGGTGGATCTCAGCCGAGTCAAGGAATAGAGCCAGCTGGTCAGAGTCCCCATCAAATTTTCCCCTGAAGTGGGGCGGTTCATTCTGCACTGCTCCTCCCTCCTCCTGTCAGCCCGTGTAACCTGCGCTTGATGTGGCTGGCCATCTTCCTCGGCTCTAGTTCGGAGAGAGGGAGGGAGTTGTCTGCCCTGGGCAGTTTGCTTGCTGTGTGGAGGAGGCACTGGATACAGCCTCAGGCTCCTTCTCCTTCTGTTGAGCCGGGAAGGGGGGCTGCGTTCCCATCTGGCTCTCTTCACTTCAAAGGGATTGGCTGCACCTCTCCTCCCTTTTGGGTGGCATGACAGCCCCTCATCACGAAGGGTGGCTTGGTCAAATTCCTCCCTCAGCTGCTCTATGGAACTCCCCAGGGGCTCCATCAGGGGCTTTGGGAGTCTGGCCTGTGCCCAGTCCTACATCCAATCCATTCTTCTCAGCACACTCTGGGGCCTTCTCCCTTTCTGGGCATTGGGATGAGGGAACTCAACCTCAGCTATTTTAGGGGTTATCTTCCACCAATACTCTTCCCTTCTGGCTGCAGTCGTCTCAGCTTTGATATCGGGGGAGGGCTGCACTCTGACTGCAATTAGGCTGCTGGGTCCTGGAATTGCCTGGTTGGAGGCTGCCTCCTTTTCAGTCGCTTGGAGTAGGCTCTCTTCGGATAGTTTGCCCTCTGCCATGGTTACCTGAGTTTCCCTCCAAGCATCCCAGATGTCAGGGAGCAACTGGAGAGGCCAGGAACCAGAAAATGCTTCGGTAAATTCTTGCAAAATATGTGTTAGAACTGTTAATAAATGCTCAATTTTTGTTTTTTTAAATCTAGGTGAAGATGGAGCAGGTAAAACTAGCTTAATTGGAAAACTTCAGGGAATTGAGGAATACAAGAAAGGAAGAGGAATGGAATATCTGTACCTAAATGTTCATGATGAAGATAGAGATGGTAAGTACATTTGAGACATGAATATGTTATATTGTTACTTGGGGCACATTGCAGTTTTTTAAAATGCATGTCATCTTCATTAATCAACAACTACTAAATAAAATATCCCTTAGTACAGGGATCCCCAATGCCCAGGCCACAGCTTACTATCAGGCTATGGACTGTTTGGAACTGAGCCGTGTGAGCGACTGGCTGGTGCACACACGCAAGCAGATCAACTTGGCAAGTGGCGGATCAGTCTGCATGTGCGCAGAGAGCTCAGTTTGTGTTAGCAGGTTCTCCTCCCCCCGCCACGTTGCCCAGCCATAAATGTCGGAGACTATCTGCATATTTATGGGAGTTGGTAGGCAAGAAAAAAAGTAAATTTTGAAAGAATGGTTTACACTATAGAAAACATGATGACTGGTTGAGAGTAACTATATAAGATAAGAAATTTTCATTATCTTTAATGACTGCCCCTTGCTATTTTTTTTCTACTCTCAAAAGCACTTCTATAGCCTATCTTTGTATCATTTTCCCATCATTTCTAATCATTTTCCCTACCGCTTAGCTTTCATACTGAGTGTTACATTAAAGTGTACCATTTCTCTCAATCCCAATATTTCTTACTTGCTTTTATTTTGTCTCTTTTTCCTTTTTGTTTTTTCTCTTAAAACATGGCCATTGTCAAAATTCATTTGACATTTTTGCAGATTTGTATACTTATGCTAATAAAACAAAAACTATTTCATTGTGAATCATAATGAAGTTTTTAGTTCCAGGTACTTAAAATATATTTGATCAGATAAGAATTCAGGCCTTATTTTTAATGAAAGGAGCTACCATGTTTTCTTTCATAAGAATTTTTTAAAGAAGATATTTGCTATTAAAATTCAGTATAAGCATAATTGTGCTGTATAGATCTATGATTTATTCTTTTCATTTATATTAATAAGCTATTTGACTTTTGCTTTGTTTCTAGATCAGACAAGATGCAATATATGGATTTTGGATGGTGATCTGTACCATAAAGGCCTGCTGAAATTTGCAATAGAAGCTACCTCTCTAAAGGATACTTTAAGTATGCTGGTAGTAGATATGTCTAAACCGTGGACTGCTTTGGATTCATTACAAAAGTGGGCAAGTGTTGTAAGAGAACATATTGACAAATTAAAAATTCCTCCTGAAGAAATGAAAGAAATGGAGCAAAAAAGTAAGTATTATATAAACGTGTATTTAATACATGTCGGGAAATTATCTATAGCTTTATCTTAATTATAAAAGCATCTTTTTCCATTCTGAAGATATTAGCTATTATAACTGTCAGTCTTCTCTATCAAAGCAAATCTAATGATGACTTTAGATCTAGCATCCATTTTTTTGCTAAAAAGTAATTGGAGAGACCTTATCAAGAGGCAATATAAATCTTAATTTTAATTAAAAATTAAATATTTTTAATATTTTATATTGACCTTATTAATATATTTATATTTTCACTGCAATTGAAAAAGCTACATTATGTGTGAGATTATTTTTACAATCCATTCTAGAAATAGTAAGTTTAGCATATAAACAATTCAATTTAATATTCTTGAAATAGTTCTCTTCATTATAAAGCTATAGAACTAGTATATCTCTTCAAAATACACTGTTTAATTGAATTTTTTAAAAAAATAATATTTAAATGCATATGTGGTTTTTTTTTCCTGTGTCTTCTAAAAATTGACATTTTGGAAATGCAGTTGAGTCAAAATATTTGAAAATACACATTATCAAAATATATTTCTGATATTAGCATATCAGAATTGCTCCATAATTGATTATTATGATATAATTGTTAGTCAGAGATGTGACTTTTCCGTTATATTTACTAAATCCTACTTTTAATATAAATAAGAACTTATATATAAAGAAGATGCTGTGGTATTTTATTTTACTAAATCAGCTTTGATGTGCTGCAAATAAAAAATCAATAATTTGGTGCTCTTCAGATGTTTAGCTTATAAATTATTAGTGATGCTGGTTAAGTGATAGCAGCTTTTCTTATTTTAAGATAGTCCTAGCGAGTTATTTTGGACTTGAATGTGCAGATTATTCCTAATCTATGAATTACAGGATAGTAAATAACTTTTTGAATTATGGGGTTTTTCTAAGCAATGGACAAGATCCTTCAATTCAAAAGTCTACTTCTCTCTTCTGTAGGTTGATTATGTATGTATTTATTTATTTATACCTCATATTTCTTAACTGCTCATTTCTCTTAAAATCAGTGCTTAATTTTAATTAGCGCTATGAGTACTTTGAAAATGATTTATTTTTCTTAATAATTTTAATTGAAAAAATTTACAATAATAAAAACACAAACTAAACTCAGAAAGAAAAATAGAATAAAAAGTTCAAAGAAAGAAAAAAGTAATTTAAATAAAGAGAAAGAAAAGAAATATTTAAAGATGTGATTTATGATCTTCATCACCATGCAGGTAGTCCTCAATTTATGACCATAATTGAACCTGGAGTTAAGTTGTAAATTATTGTGGTCATAAGTTGAGACATCATATGACTAGATCCAATTTTTTTTAGCATTTTAAGCAAATAACGCAGTCATTGAGTGAACACCATGGTTGTTAAACAAATCCATTTTACCCACTAGGCATTTTTGCCAGGAACCAAAAATTGGAAACTAGCAAAGAATGTCTAAAATCACACTAATATGATCACAGGGGACACCACAGAGCACCGTAAACGTGAACAAGTTGCCATGTACCCAAAATGTACCATGTGTGTGTGTGTGTTTGTGTATTGCAGCCATTGTAACTTTAAAATCAGATTGCAAGTACTTTTGAAGTGATCTGCTGTTACTTTGAACAGTCATTAAGTGATCAGGCATAAGTGAAAGACTATCTGTATAAACAAATTTAAGAACTCTTCATCTCCTATCAGGTTATAAACAAATACTCTTCTTCTTGTAACCCATACCAAATTTATATGCAAATCTATATATTCTCAACTTTTCAGACCTGCTGTCTACAAAAAAAGTTACTAGTAGGGGTGGTTTCTACTTACCTTTGCTACCGGTTCTGTAGGTGCACGCGCTTTGCGCGTGGTCGGAGCGTGTGGAGCGCACATTTGGTGCGTGCACCAAACGGGCGCTGCTATGCATGTGCAGAAGCTTTTTTAAGCAAAAAAAGCTTCCTGTGCATCTGCGCTGTGTGCGCTGCATGCAGGGATGGGTAAGTACAGGTGCGCGGGGGGGTGTTCGGTCCCAGACTATTAGAACCGGTTCGGTGACGTCACAGCGTCACCGCTACCTATTCTATAGAACCGGACCGAACTGGGAGCAAC
>JANHFM010010360.1:11440-22370 GCA_032468115.1 Grayia smithii | reverse complement strand
TGAGCCGCCCAGAGTCCTTTGGGAGATGGGCGGCATATAAATATAATAAATAAATAAATAAATAAATAAATAAATAACTAATAATCAGAAACACCCTGGTTGGCTTCTCTATTCAGACATGGTTAACTAGATACTACCTGCTGACTATATAACCTATATGAGCTTCCTTTAGCATAAATGATTTTGCTACTTGTAGACAATTTAATGTTTTTAATTTCACAGATATTTAAATCAAATTGTTCCTTCAAGTTGCTTAGAGATGGCTGGGTTAAATTGAAGACTGACTAATCCAGCTTCAGGCTGAATTGTGAAGTATTTAATTGTATATTGCCATGACTGTCACACTAACTCTGAAATTCTTAGGGAAAAAAATAGGGAAGAAATTCCAAATTCATGGGATTCTGGATCTGTTTCAAGATGACAAAACTGAAGACAAAATTGGTTAATTTCTTTTTACACTAGGTTTTCAGATGGTACTGCATTACTTCATTTTAAAAATCATGATGCTTCAGTGAGGTATCTAATTATTCTATTTCTTTAATGTTCCTAAAATTAAAGAACATTTCCATTATAAAAAACTTAACCATGAATATGGTAACGTTTATAGATTGTAAATTCAGTATCCCACAAAATACTCAATATAATATTCTGGGGTAGTTCCTGGTTATGAAAATTTATTTGGAAATCAGCCCACTTAAAAAATACAGCCTGCTGATCTTAAACTGTGAGAATTAAATTTTTCATTTATATCATAGACTTTACATAATATAATCAGGATGAACTGGCCTGCTGGCTATTTGAGACATGAAGTGAGGTTAATCAGAGATCTATACAACTCTGGGTTACCACAGGTGGCAACAGCTTGCCAAAATGAAATCTGCCCATCCAGTTCAGACATCCAGAAAGGATTTGTTAAAAGATTCTCCTAAGAGAGGTACAGTGGGCATCAACAGTGGGGTAGCATGATGTTCTCTTAACCCATGGATAATTTTTCTTGCATTTTCAGAAGCAAGTAAAATCTACCCAATGCACAATTCAAACACATTATTGGAATTTCTATTTATAATCTGCAATTAGAGATTGACCATCTGTGTGTGTGTGTGTCTTTGTTGTGCTATTATTCACCAGTCAAGAGATTGACAAGATTTTCCTATTTTTAAAGATTTTTTTAATAACCCCTTTTTATTTGTAACATGAGGGGGTAAACATATAATGCTCCTTCCTCTTTCCATTTACCCCACCTCAATAACCCTGTGACATGGGTTGGAATGAGGGAGATTAACTGGCCCAAAGTCACCCAGCTGGTTTTCGTGCATAAACTGGGACTAGAGCTCAGTCTCCTAGTTTCCTTAACCACTACACTAAACTGGCAAGTTATTAGCATTCTATGTTAAATAAATATGCCAGAAATATGTAAGAAAAGTGTTCCCCATTTTGTGCTTAATATGGATGAGTACATCATCATTTTTTAAAAAAAATTCATTGCTGCTCTTTCTGAATGCAAACTGTCATACCTTTCTCACACCTTTCTCTTAAGATTATAATTTTTTTTGTTCTCCCTTCCCCCAATCATAGCTTCAGTTGCAGTAATTTTGGAATATTAATGCTGACTTTTGACAGTGTTAAGTGGTCAAATTGTATTCCACCGATGAGAATTGTGTTTGTTCAGATCCCCAGTCGATGAATATATTTGTTTCTCTACCTTAAGATAATTGCATGTAAAAGCTCCAACAATGACTCCTAAGTCTATATAAGATTTCTGCTTTTAAGGGAAGGTAGTTCAGTGGCAAATCATTTTTATACAATATGGTGAAAAACCTTAGGAAGTAAGGGCACACACAATGACATTTTAAAACTTTCCACACACAGGTTCAGTTTACATATTTTTCCATAACAGTAACCCTAAGAGATGAACCAAAATCAGTTAGGGCTGGTAGTGGGGTTGATTCCTGATCTTCCAGGCACTAGTCAGGCATTTTAAAATCACTGCATTATATAGTGGCTCTCAAAATGGACCCATCTTTTCACTAATGTTGTAACCAATATTAAATCTAAAGTATAGAGTTCTGATTAAAGAAACCACAAATTATAGTGGTTTATTTATTTTTTCATTGATATTTCTCAGCAACTAGTTTTCAGAGGAATACTGCCAGCAGCATCTTGTTTAATGGGCACCTGTATCCTTTTTGAATTTGTTTAATTTCTTATACAATGGTTTAAGGTGGTCATCCTCACATCCTTCAGGAGTAAATTCCAGAGTTAAGCTTTGTGCTCTTTGGAACAGTCTCTCCTATTTATCTGCCCCAAATCTCATACCACTCAGTCATAAAATAATCTTCAGTTCTAGCATTGTGAGAAACAGGAAAATTACCTGCTTTTTCAGTTTTGCATCATTTACCACATTCTTATTTAAAAAAATAATTTTAAAAATAACATTTTTAAATGAAATTATTCATGCCCCTGATCATTTTAATTCTTTTTTTCTGCATCTTTTCCAGATCTAAAGTGAGGTCCAGCTCTTAGAATGAAACACAGTATTTTAAGAGTGATCATACTAGACTTGTGCAAGATTATTATAGTAATGCATTTTTTATTCAGTTGCTTCCCTGATGTGTGTACCCCAATGAATTATTAACTATTCCCATCTATAGCTAACTGTAATAAATCTACAGCCTTGAAAAGTTATACACATTTGCAAGAAATAGAAGGTTCTATAAAACAGTAGATTTATCTAATAAATAAATGCATGCTTAAACAAAAACTTTTTGAAGAAAACAACTGAAGTCCACTGATTTTGTTACAACAATATACATTACCTAAGGAAATAATATGAATTGATACAAAGAGTAACATGATTTAGTTACAGTATTTTATCTGAGGATACATGTTTTTCATGGTACGAAAGTTTTCAGATTTTAAATCAGTCCCATCAGATAGTGGCCCTGGTTGTACAATGCTCTCCAACACTAGACAAAAATCCTGAGAACTGGAGCAGCTTTCAAAGGAAGTGTCCCTAGTGCTAACAACACTGAACCGCTTCCATGCTTTCTTCTCTTCCCTCCTATATCATCAATTCTTCCTTCTGCTTCTTGTTTGTGGTAACAGCTATGTCACAACAATTACCTAATTCAAATGAAGTTAATAAGAGAACAGTGTGTAGAACCATTTCTGTCAGGTGAACTATCCTTTCCATAATTTGTAAAACAAACTATTTGTTTTTACTTTTGAGTGAAAATTGTATTACCTAAATATTTTCATCAAATTATATAACATTTACATACAGAATTCTTTTATTAGAAGATAATACTTATTGCAAGGTCTGTGATCTCCAAGATACAAAACTAAAGTAGGCATTTCCACCATAGCAGGAAGCAACAACGAAGGCAAAGAACTAAATGGGAAGAGGGGGGAGAGACAAAATTATTAGAAAACAGTAAAAATCTTCAGCCAGATTTTTATTTATATTCAAATATAGTAGAAGAGATAGTACAAAAATAAATTTAAAATTGTTTCTATTCCTAGTAGGACACTAAATTCTGTGGAAGAAATAGTATTGGGCTTTAATGTACTCATAATTTTAGGATGATCCTTGCAAGAAGCAATTTCACGGTGCCATTAGTGAAAACAAGTGACATTTTTGATTGCTGTTAACTGGAGGATAATGAGTAGTTAAATATTGCTTTACTGTTTTGTATGTATTTGACAAGTTTGTTTCCATGGTGCTTTATTTCATAAAAGTGCACCAAAGAGTGGCTTAATAGCACTGCAAATGCTGATTTCATTTGCAAGGGAAAAGGAAATAAACATTTATTAAATAGTCTTGTATCTAACAGTCCAATAGGTTAGAGAACTGATATTCTCAGTAAACAAAAAATACATTGAAACCTAGGTGTTCCTGAAAAATCATCTACTGTGTTTATCATTGTTCCATTATAGATTCTTAAATTTTACCAAAAGTTGTCCACACACTTTCTGCCATATATTTATAGCATGAAAGGCTAAAACAATGTTCTTTTTTCTCAAGAAGAAAACAAAAGATTTTATGTATTTGTTTGATTTCCAAAGCTGCCTAATTTCCACGTGACTGAAGCATTTTCCAAATGCTGAAGTTCATGCATAACTTCAACATAAGATTTTGGTCTTTCTAGTCAGTTTTAGTTTTAGAAGTTACTTTGGGAGAAATAACAATATTTAAGTAACAAGATTTTCTGCCTTGGAATAAAAGCAAGAGATGAAAGAGACTTGGAAAATGAAATACATCAATGGGATGACAACATTTTTATAGTACCCAAGCATAACCTATTGAAAACAGTAATGACTTGTGCATACATGTCTGCACAGGGACATAATTGTGTAAATCTAACCATCTTAATATTCCTTCCATGGAAAGATAAGGGGAGGAAAGTAAGATCACATCTGTTTGCTTCCATCATTCTACATCACAATTAGTTGTACAAGCCATAGTGACCTAGTTAATATTCTACCATAAATCACAGTATCTGCTAAGCCAAGATCAAATCAGCCATGTTATACCTTAGCATATACCTAACTTGGATCAATTGTGCTAAGATTACAAACTCAGGCATGATCTGTACTTGAGCAGAAGACTAGCTAAAAATCACAGGGCTGTAGGCTGTTTGCTTAAGTGAAGACTGAAAACAGTTTTTAAAATGCTTTTGAGTCAGTTTTTGACTCCTGGCAACTGTCTAGACTGTTACTGCAATATTTCTTGACCAGATATTTTGGAAGTGGTTTGTTACTGCCTCCTTTCTAGGGCTATGGGAATTATTGACCAGTCACTAAGACAGGACTAGAACGCATTATTTCCTGGTTTCTAGCCTGATGCTTTAACTACTTCACTAAGCTGGCTCTCAATGGAGAGCTTAGTTTTACTCAAAGGAATTTAGTTTTATATTATACCTGGCTATAGTATACCTCACACATAAAGGCAGTCTACTTCATGAAGAACTCCAGCCAAGGGCCATATTTAGTGTGGGTGACCAAAAATTGCAGTATGGTTAGGACCATCTTAAAGCCAAGTGACAGAGGTGTTTTTTTTTCAGCAATCTGCCTACTTTACAATTCATATTAAATTTTTCATTTGATTCTCATTTCTAGGACAGGTTAATGTGCCAACAATTCTGGTCAGTAGAGTTATTGTCCAAGAAGAAACCAGATGTTATGTGTTGCCAGTCTCTGAACTATCTGCACTGGCTCCTTTTTTCAGATTTTGGCTCTACATTCCAAGGTCCAAATAGTAGAGCAATTAAATAAGGAAAAAAATCTTCTTATTAATAAATAGATTTTTTATTTCATATGTGATATAATTCAAAAATCTTACATGAAATGGCCATTAGCATACTGCTAGGTTAAAAAAGCTAGATTGAAGTAATACTTTAAACAGAAGATAAGAACAATTTTAAGAATGTCTAATTATTATCAGTTATCTTGAATCTTCCTATATCTGATTTTGGAGGTAAATGAACCAAAGCAAAAACACATTCTTCCCTCACTGCTGATATTAAGTTTAAATGTGATCTTACCGAAGATGCTGCCCAACTACTGTAATTGTGGTAGTTAAGTTCTTTGGTGACTGCACATGCTTCTGAAATAGCAGCAATTAAGTACAAGAGAAGGGCACTGCCATTAAAATACAGACCCTACAGGATGTAAGAAGAAAAAAGATCAGAATTTCTCCTCCCTGCAAACATGACAATTACATCATTTCCTAATGTAAGACTGTCTGGCTGGACATGAAGGAGATATATTCCCTCATATCCAGAAAGCATCAAGTTGAGGAGAAAGCCACTGCGGCTAAATATTTGTCTGAATTAATACCTTAAGGCAGTGGTGGAATTCAAATTTTACTATTGGTTCTGTGGGTGTGGCTTGGTGGGCATGGCAGGGGAAAGATACTGCAAAATCTCCGTTCCCACCCTGCTCCAGGGGAAGGATGCTGCAAAATCTCCATTCCCACCCCACTCTGGCCAGCCAGAGGTGTTATTTGCCGGTTCTCCAAACTACTCAAAATTTCCATTACCGGTTCTCCAGAACTTGTGAGAATCTGTTGAATAGCACCCATGCCTTAAGGAACATAATTTCTCGAAATAGATTTATTGATGAGAAAGGTGTCCAACCTACTGAATAAAAAGAAGAGGAAAACCTTTTGCCTACATAAGATTTACTATACAAGCTGTACCCTTCCCATTATTGGGGCTTCATGTGAAGCTTCATGTGATACCAGAATGGCCTAAGACATTGGTGATTGTAGCAGAACAGTCAAACGGTAACCCTGATATAGTTGAGTCAAGAGCTGGCTAAGAAAAACAAACAAAGCAGGGCTGTCAAAACTCCTGGCCTGCGGGCAGGATACATCACACGCTGGCCATGCCCACCCTCATTTCTGCAAAGGGTAAAAAAGTCCCGATAACGTCACATGCTGCTGCTGTGATGATGTGAATTTGACACCCATGAATTAAAGATTTCTGGCAGGGACGAAGATCATAATAGCCGAGATAAGTCAAACCAAATGAGGCAGAAGATGTGGTCAGACTGACAATCTCAATTTTTCTGTGTATATATATCCTGCTTCAGCCGGCTCCTTGACAGTGATTTTGAGTAAGTAACAATCGATTTTTGCATGCAAAACAGTAGATCAAATTCAAGTATGCTGCCTTTAAACCCTTAGTGCCAGACAAATTAGACTAATTTATCAGAAAAAGGAGAGGAAGGCAAGTTTCTTGCAGATATTATTTTGGTGGCTAATATATGGGGAAATGGTTATCTCCATTTAACTAATCCTGCCTTGTCAAACCAATATGCGGATTAAAAAAAAATCTGGCTCAGGTGGTACGATATGGAGTGTTTCAAAAAATGCTGTGTCAACAGAACTTTTGACATAAGTTGGTCAAGCAAGATGCTTAGGATTCTCCCTGCAAAATGGGAAATAAGCTCCACTTAGAATGTATTGTGCATTTAGTTAAGGCAGGGGTCTGCAACCTTAAACACCCATTTCCCACAGAAAACAAAACACCAGGAGCCACAAAACATGGTTGGGCATGGCCAACTCGACATCACTCACTCCCACCCAGTCATATGACACCCTTAGTCATGCCTACCCAGGTTTTGTGGCTCCCAGTGTTTTTTCTCTGGGAAACAGGTATCTCTCTCATTCTTTCTCTCTCCCTCATCTCTCTCTTTCTCTCTCCTCTTTCTCATTCTCTCTCATCTCTCTTTCCGCCTCTCTATCTCTCTTATCTCTCATCTGTCTCATTTTCTATCTCTCATCTTTCTCTCTGTCTCTCATCTCTTGCTCTCATCTCTCTCGCTCTCATCTCTCTTGAACCATTTCAAAAAACAAGGCAAGGGTTTTGTTTTTTTGTTTTTGCTGTTCTTTGGGTGCTTTTTACCATAAGATTTAAATCAAGAGTCATTTCAGGTTCCCAGATAAATGAAGCTCTTTCATTCCCCTGCTGTGGCTTCCTGCCAGCTGAACCACCATTGGCAGGCCCACCGCTTGCCCTCCCCTGCAAGTCACTCCTAGGAGAAGGTAAGGGTGACTGCAGCAGATAGACTCCACATTCCAGAGCGGGAGCAAAGTGGCCCTGTATTTGCCTCTTATTCCAGCCCTTGGTGGTGCACGCAGCTCGGTGGTGCGCACAACTTGGGGAGATGCGTAACTTTCCACCTTGAGACACTGGCCTGGCCCCGCTGCATGTGACACTGGTGCTCCTGCCACCTCCATGGCCTGCTCACTGCTCTTGCAGCACCTTGCACAGCACAATTAAATTTAGCATGCTTCACAATGGGGAAAAAGGTATCCCTTGCTCCTCCTGGAGCCCATTACAATGCGGAGCATTGGTTGCAACTTTCTCTCTGTTCCAAGACACTGCAGCAGATGTTTCACATTGTAATGGGGTCCAGATGGAGCAGGGGACACTGTGTCCCCCATTGTGAAGTGCGCTAAATTTAAGTGCTGCACAAGGCTGCAAGAGCGAGCAGGCCATGGAGATGGTGAGAGCGTCAGCTGCAGCCTGGCCAGGCCAGTGTCTCGGGGCAGAGAGAAAGTCATGTGTCTCCCTGAGCAACTGAGGTGCACACAGCACCAACAAGGGCAGGAAGAAGAGGCAAGTACAGTTCTGCTCTGGAATATAGAGTGAGTCTCCGTCTGCCGCTGTCACCCTTCTCAGGCAAGGAATGACTGGGAGGGGAGGGTAAGGGGTGGGGCCAACCAATGGTGGAATCCGGTTTGGCAGGGAGCCACAGCAAGGGACCCAAAGAACGACATGCAGCCCCAGAGCCATGGGTTGCCGACACCCGGTCTAGTTTAATGAAAAGAAGGACTAAGGGGACATGATAGCCATGTTCCAATATCTTAGGGGCTGCCACAAAGAAGAGGGAGCCAAGCTATTCTCCAAAGCACCTGAGCGCAGGAGAAGAAGCAATGGGTGGAAACTAATCAAGGAGAGAAGCAACTTAGAACTAAGAAGACATTTCCTGACAGCTAGAACAATTAATCAGTGAAACAACTTGCCTTCAGAAGCTGTGAATGCTCCAACACTAGAACTTTTTAAGAAGATGTTGGATAACCATTTGTCTGAAGTGGTATAGGGTTTTCTGCCTAAGCATGGGGTAGGACTAGAAGACCTCAAAAGTCTCTTCAAACTCTGTTATTCTATTCCATGGTTTACATGGAAGAAAAAATAAATCTGACTTGGAAATGTGATAGTGGACAAAGCTCACTCTTTCCAACTACTACTGTACTTACTGTATTTGTTACAAATTGCAAACAGTAATTTGCAAGTAGATTGCTGCTGGCTGGAATAATAGAGAGTGGGAGGACAAAAATGTATGCATTTGACAGTACTTGCAGTAAATGTCTATTTGGGTATTTATTACTAATCTCTGATCACAATTGATACAGTCTTTGAAATGTTAAAGGCTGTTTAATATTATTTAGAATCTATAGAAAGTTAATGTAAGATATTTTTATTTATGGCTCCTTTGCTGATGCTTTTTTTTAAAAATAGGTCTTCGGATTCTTAGCTACATTTATGTGCTTCCTAAGTATATGGCTCTCTTACAAAGTCTCTTGTAGCACACAGTCAGCAGGTAAGAATCCAATCAATCAGTTTGACCAGCCAGCTGTGTTGCCCATTTTCCTTGCATTATTTAGTCCACAGACAGATCCATTACGTTATTTTTTCAGATTATAATCTATTTATGTTTATTATTTAATCAATTTAATGATGGGGAATTGCTAGTGATTTGTTCCACTTATTTATTTATATATAGAGAGAGCAAATGAAAGTGACCTGTTCTTCACTCAGGCAGCTAAGGGTGGCATGCACAGTATTTTCACTTTCAATTTTATTCCTAAAACAATCTAATGGGAAATATTTAGCAAAAAGACAATGACATCCTTCTTCCTCACTACAGTTGTAGGAAGAATGTTGTATCCAATTATGTGATGAGGCCATATTCAGATTTGATTTTTATTACATATTTAAAGCCATCCAATCACTTCCATGATGACTATGTGTGATATGAATCTGGGCTTCTTAAATTCTGTCTTGGGTCCTAACCATTATTCCAGTTTTGCTCTTGAAATAATATTCAATGAAAGAAAAAATACTTTATGAATTTTACACATATTTTCATTGCTAATTTGGGCTGTGTAGAGAATAGCCAGAGATGAGGATTTTCTTTCTCGGTTTTATTATAGTCGGGCAGTGACATTGCAAACTACTGTGATCCTAAGAAATTTGTTCTTATTTCCTTCTGCTCTATGCAGAATTCTGCAGCTTACTTACAAAATTTATGAAACAAGACCAAAATAGGCACTCTATGTTTGATGGCTGTAGAATTCAAGAAGTAGCTATATTGCCAAGCAATTTATACTTCATTTGTTGGCTGTTCAAAACATTTGCAGTTTCTTCACTGATCTCCTTTAGCTTAAGGTTTTCTTGACAGACCAAGATAAATTCCTATCCCAGATTTTCCATCTCACATATAGGTAGTTGATTTTTATTATTTGCAATATTTCAGTAAGTGGTTGTTTTATTTTATAAATTAAAGTATGTTTCCTTGTCAGTTGTTATGAGCCAGGACAAGTGATCTAACATTTATTAAAAATTAATAATTTACAACTTAATGGGTAATCTTGATTTCTCAAAGCACTGAGAACTTTAAGATTACTTTTCGTAATATTAGAGGAAAAGCCCCAATATGTCTTTCTAGTTAAATACAGTAAATACTTCAAATGAAGCACATCACATTTCTATCACATGTTTATGGGCTCATCACTCTCCAAATTTTAATATAGGCAAAATTCATATTTGGCTGATTATATTGCCCCCATTGTGCTAAAAGGTAGTGCCAGATATAAAGTCAGCCAACCAGGTCCATCATCACTGTGAGATTTGAATCTGGGTTGAGGTTTAATATCCTAACCATATTGCAGTTTTGCTCTTAAAATAATTCTTTTGAATTATACATATATCATCATAGTTATTTGGCCTCTGTAGAGAATAACCAGAAAGATGGAAGTTTTTCCATATACCTTTGGTCTAGCAGTGACGCTGGAATCTGAAATTGAATTTTATTTCCTTCCGCTCTGTGCAGAATTCTGCAGCTTACCAAAATAGGCACACTATGTTTGATGGCTGTAGAATTCAAGAAGCAGTCATATTACCAAGCAATTTATACTACTACTTTTTTTAAAAATAGTTTTTATTGAATATTTTACATTTTTAAAACCAGGCAATTCAAACTTCAGTTGTTGGTTGTTCAAAACATTTGCAGTTACTGATCTCCTTTAGCTTAAGATTTAGCTTGACCGTCCAGGATAAGCTCATGCGCGAAGATGGCGACCTACCTCTGATGCCGGAAAGAGTGATCGGGGTGTTTGGAGGTTTTGGGGTGCTGTAGG
>JANHFM010010360.1:0-11340 GCA_032468115.1 Grayia smithii | reverse complement strand
AATTATATCGACAGCATTCCTCTGGTCCACTAATTTTGTCACTTTGTCAAAGAATGCAATAAGATTAGTCTGGCATGATCCGTTTTTGGCAAACCCATGATGGCTTTTGGTTATTACTTTTTTTGCTTCTAGGTGTTCACTGATTCGTTGATTACCTTTTCCAGAATCTTCCCTGGTATTGAGGTTCAGGCTGATAGGTCTGTAGTTTCCTAGATCTATTTTTTTTCCTTTTTTTGAAATGGGAATTACATCAGCTCTTTTCCAGTCCTCTGGCAGTTCCCCAGTGCTCCAGGATCTTTGGAAGATATAGTTCAGTGATTCTGAGATCTTGTCTGCCAGTCCCTTCAGAACCTTGGGGTGTAATCCATCTGATCCTGATGTTTTGAACTCATCTAGGGTAGACAAGTGCTCACTTACCATTTTCTTCCCTATTTTCACTTGTGTTCCTAGTCTGTTTTTTGTGGTGCTGTTTTTGGTAGTTTGGACTGTTTTTTCCCTTTGTGTAAAGACAGATGCAAAAAACAAGTAGTTCTGCTTTCTCCCTATTGCTTGTCACCTTCCTGTCACTTTCTCCCAGCAATGGACTAATTGTTTCCTTGACTTCTTTCTTGTTTTTAATATATTGGAAGAAGCTTTTTTTTTTTTTTAACTTTTGTCACAAGCCTTTATTCATTGTGAGCCTTAGCTTTCCTCACTTCATCTTTACAGGCTGGGACTATTTGTTGATATTCTGCCTTAGTTATGTGCCCCACTTTCCACTTTTTATACTTATCCTTTTTGTTTTCAATTTGTCAGAGTTCTTTATGCAGCCATGCTGGTTTCTTTTGAGAGCTGTTATTTTTCTTTTTCATTAGTATTGTGCAAGAGTGGGCTTTTATAATCACACTTTTCAAAATTTCCCAACCTTCTTGAGTTGTTTTCCCCTTGAGGATTCTCATCCATGGAATGCTTCCCAAGCTCACTCTAAGTTTATTGAAATTAGCTCTAATTTGACTAGTTATTTAAACTCTCATCTTCAGAAAAGGCTATAGATATAAAAAGTTAAGTGTCAGAATAACATAATTTTGTTATTAATGTTTTTATATAATTTCCTTTTTTATTAGCTTAATTGCTTGATATTCCCTATGCATTAAATAAAACTAACTGCAATCACAAAGGGCATATTAAATTTATTAATATATTAAAATACCACAGTACTTTTTGCTATGCTAAAGAATAGTAGGGATTGAGTAGTATTCTTAATGTTTTAGTTCTGGTGTCTGATTCTCATTAGTGGCAGAATTGTGTTTTCCCCTCTTAAAAAACAACAACAACCAGATAATATAACTTCAGGCATGGTGTGAGGTCTGAAATGCTGTTCATTTATTTTGGTCACAGTGTTGAGATATAATGGAGTAAGAGATAGTTGACATTTTCAGCTTGCTCAGGAAAATGGAAGACCACATTTTACTGAGCCTGACAAACTTCAAAATAATATTACATATTTCTTGATTAGAATTTAAAAGGTCAGGCTGGATATTCTCAGATAAATTATGTCCAATCCATACCTGTGAATAAGTAGGTAATACAGTGAACAGATTTCCACTGAGTTTAAATGTCTCTTGTAAATTGATTTAAGATTCACAGGCCCAGCCAACTTAGGAAATACATTAGACTCTAATACCACAGGTATCTAGGACACACAATGGAAAAATCGTTTCATTCTTAGCCACTGCTTAGTAGGTATGTTAAAGAACTACCTACCACAATTATGTAAGTTTGTCTCATAATAACCCAATTGTTTTGTGTGTTGCAAAAACATATTTGCTTTGATAGTTTATTGAATCTGTTTCGTTTCTTATTGTAATCTTGTCTGACATAGTAGTAAGAAAGAAAAGGATGCATGTAAAGAGGTTATTGCCTGGAATTCACAAAGAAGTAGCTCTGAACCATACTAATATGGTTTTTGAATTATTATATAGAAGAAATAAGAAGACTTAAGAACCATTGGCAGACAATTAAGCTGGGTAGCTTTGGCAAATGCTGCAGAAAATCCCCTAGAATTTACCAGAAGTGACCAACCTGCAGACTATGGGTGTGCTATGCAGGCTTTCTGCTGGTGGGCACCAAATATGTCTAATATAAAAACCATTCCAGACTACTTGCCCAAAATGTAACACACCTAAGATCTCCCAGACAAGGAGGATTTGGTACATACTGCAAACAATCCCACATGGAATTCTGGAGTTTGAGCAACCTTGGAGCCACCCCCCACATGTTGAAGATCTTTCAGGCTGGGTAGCTCCACCATGTATTAGGGACAATCAGACAGACCCAAATTCAAAGAACAGCAATTGGGCTACTACAAAAGAAATAAGTAAAAGTGTAAGTCAGGTCTTGTCCAGTTGAGGCCGGCACTACATTGCTAAATTAAAGCAGAGTCAGTAGACTCTTAAAAATTTAAGAATTTAGCTAGCTCTCATAAGTTTATAAGAACACAGCAGTATTGTGGGAAACTACACATTCTGTTTGCTCAGTGAGCCATGTGCCTACTTAAGCTCTAGATAGCTAAGCACCCTCTTAGTTTAACAGTTGTATAGTTAACCTACTGCTGACAAATGATTACTCTCAAGGAACTTGGCACTTCTTCAGCATTCAGACCATTTCATCATTCTCTCCCCTTTGCTCCGGTTTAGATTCTGGCAGTATGGATAAAAAGGTTCTGGATCAAAAGGTTTACTGTGGGCATCTGAATTCAACTTTTTTTAAAATTCTAAGTTGGGGGTCATTGAAAAATATTTAAAATATGGGCTTTGGATAAACTTAGGTAGATAATTCGGAAGAGCTGAGAGCTGCAGTAGGCAGGTTACAATGCATAATGGACAGGTCTTCGACACAGATACATTTTTTCCAAGTTTTGGGAAGAGTTGAATGTTTCATTTTTAAAATCTGTGCTAACCATATTTAATAGCTTACAGGACAGCTTTTGTATTTTAAGCCTTAAAAAGGCAGAACATTGAGTTGCAAATTTTACCAATTGTACCATGTGTGCATATGGGAAAAGTTCCTCTATCATAAAGCAACCTCATAAATATTTCCCTTGAAATAGAAAGTTCAATGCAATTTTCAAGTGGAAAATTAGCCCCTGCTAGTGAAAATATTTTAAGTTAAGAGTAAATACTGCAATATTTCCAATTATACTTCTAATGGCAGTGTTATTTGCTTAGTCAATGCAATGAATAATCCATACAACATCCTTGTTGTTGCTGTCATTATTAAAGAATACTAAACAATGGCTATGACTTCTTGACCAAAACTTTATTTACATAAGCCAGTTTGTTTAAAGAATTTCTAACTGCTTCAAAAGAACAATGCTGTATATAGCTTCTTTGCTCATAAAGACAAGCTTTGTTGTTTTAAAATCTCCATCTTCCTGTTATGGCTGTACTCCCTCTATTTATAGATAGCAGCAGCATTGTTCTGTGAATCTTTTTTTTAAATATAGGAAACCATCTCCCTAATGCAAATAACAAATGAAAATTGCAATGGCTCCTATTATAATAAAATTTTACTGCCTCAAACAAAGATCGAGATTGGACAACAGAAAAGGCATATCCAGTTCTCCTATGGGAAGTAACAATTAAAAAAAATACTGGATTTTATTTCCTATGTTCCTACTTTTCTGCAATAGCATGATTTTGACTGGAGGAATGAACCCTTCATGAATGCTTATGAATTACTGTAGAGAATTTTTAGATACTGTAAGCAAAACAACATAAAACATGGAAAAATTCTTCCTTGACAATTAGCAGCATATCAGCATCCACAGTTTTAAAATATATTGCAAAATTAAGTCCATATATTCTTGAACTGAAATGAAAAATGGTTGAGTCACAGGGAGGTCCCAGTTATTAAATGTCAAAAGACAGGGTAACATATATTTGGACAGTGCATTGTAAACAAATCACAACTGCATTTTTCTCATATATTCAGGCATTTGCACTCAAACTGATTTGTTTACACTAACTTATAATTTAGCATGATGGGTCAACTCAGCCACTATTCCATAACTCTTACTTAAAACAAGAAAATGGCTTGACATGTGAACCAGCCAATGGCAAGATTGGTGTTGAGAAGATGCATAAAATGTCAAATACCATCTTCTGTTAACCTACTTGTGCCCCTAGCTAAGACATCTTCAACTTGGTGATATCAAGTTCTATTACACTATAATTATTGTAACTTCCATCTCTACCAAATACCAAAAAGAAAGTTGAAAAGCTGGTCATGAAAAAACAGCAACTCCTTGTGTAAAACAATATTGTTTTATAGAGTAATGTGAGCCAATTTTCAGTTCATTACTTGTCCACATAATTCATTAGATGTATTTGGGTAGATTACTCTTTTTAAACCAAATTCACCCACCTCATAGTTACTGTAGCCATAAAATTAGAGAAGATTCTCAGGTATTGCTCTTTAAGCTTTAAAGAGAAAAGACAGGAAATAACTATAGTAAACAATGATACAATTGATAGCAGGCATGAAAATAATCAGCTATTGGAGCCTTCCTGTTTTAGTCAGGATGTAAGCAAATAAAAGGCAGTTGAGTTTAGTCATTTAAGTTTTCCACTGGACCACCGAGATTCAAGTTCAAGTTCTCATGAGAACAGCAGTGCCAGATCAGGCCAAGGCTATATTAGTTCAATTATTATAAATCTAATAATTATTGTTTTATTTTGCAATATTAAGATAATTATTGATGTCAATGTTGATATCAAAACTAATTTAAATGGTACTAGAATAGATGGGTCAAACTGCTTAGCTTGTGAAAATGAGCATTCTAGAATTTCAGTCTGCTTTTAAAGTATAGCTGGCTGGGCAATCTCCAAAGTCCATATACTCACGTCTGTACTATTTCACTGATCATACAAGAAAACATTTTAGTGCTATATTTAATACACAATCTTGTTAGCAAGAATCAAGCCAATGTGCTATTAAAATAGAATATTCAATACTTTACTTTTGTACAAGTACAGGTCATAAATTAACAATAGAATCTGGTATAAAAGTTTTAAAAATGTTCCATCATTTCTCTAAAATGAGAACTAACACTCTGTAGGAGTAGGAAGTTTATCCAATAGGAAAGAAAAATAGGAAAGAAAAATAAATACAGCATAAACAAGGCATTTAGTCAATTATATTGACTACTGGATCCCCAGATCTCATCTGGCATTAAAAAAAAACTCTAGAAAAATAGTCAAACACAGTATTATTAAACATAATGTACATTATCTAAATCCTTAAACTCCTCTTTCTCATTCCAGAATTTAAGTATTTCTAATTCACATTGACAGAAACTTCAGAACTGTAGACCTTTGTGATGAGTTTGTCCATGAACCTCAAGCTGTATGTCTTTATATAGTATAAAGTAGGCAAAATAACTGTACAAACTCATCCAGTATCCCTTTGTATCCCCACTCCCACCCAAATATAACCATAGAGTTGATAGTCCTAACATATTAATGACCAAAATTAATGCTGATATAAAAGCTTCTAAATCGTCAGGCAACATTATAAATAGTCCATTAATGGACTATTCAACATTAGCCAATTCTAGGCTTTGGTTCTTAAGTGCTGCTTGGGAGCTTCCAGAGCTTCTACTGTTGCCCAACAAGAACATTTCCTTTCAATCACATCCCATCTAGAAATATTCAGAAAGTGGACACCATAGCTTAAGGAGGTCTGATGAACAGAAAGGAAAGGAATTCTATAGTGACAAACATCCGTTTTTTTCATTTATAGCTTCTCAAATCCAGCAGAAATCAGAAAACAAATCACTAGAGTATTTCATAGATTTCCTCACTTTTTTCTTTTGCTTCCTAAATGGAAATCTGCTTTTTTTTTTTTTAGCATAGAGAAAAGCAGCCCCACCTGGAACTATCACATCATCTGTATTCAGTGGTGGAATTCAATTTTTTTAACAACCAGTTCTGTGAGCATGGCTTGGTGGTCATGTGACTGGGTGGGCGTGGCCAACTTGACATCACTCATGTCCAGGGGCGCTTCACCTGGCCCATCCCTTCCCAGCCACTCCTTGTCACGCCTGGCCTCAAGGTATCTATAGTTCTGTAAAAATGTTGTTCACCGTTTTTTGACTATTATTTGCATTTACATACTATAGATGTACTTCATGGACTACTGAAAGAGGAAATGGCTCCCATGCTTTGCTCAAGATAGGCAGGTCAAAAAACAGGCTTTTGAGGGGCTGCCACAAAGAAGGGGGGAAATATATTTTCCAAGAAGCAGAAAGCAAAACAAGAAGCAATAGATGGAAATGAACACAGAGAAAAGCAACATAAAACTAAGGAGAAACTTCCTGACAGTGAGAACAATTAACCAATGGAACTGTTTGTCTCCAGATGTTCTGGGTGCTTGATCAATGGAAGTTTTTAAGAAAAGACTGGACAGCCATTTCTCTGAAATGATATAGGGTCCCCCCCCTCAAAGTGCCTTCTAAGTGTTATTCTGTTTTTCTGACACCTTTCCCAGGCCCTCCACTCAGATTTTGGTATCCTCAGTTTTCCTGCCTGAGCTGGGGGTTGGACTTGAAGACCTCCAAAGTTCCTTTCAACTCTGTTATTCCATTATTCCTGAGAAACACAAAGACACACACACTCAATTTAAACAAATTCCCTTGTTTTGGAGACTTTAGAATCAGAAGATACCTTGGAGGTTTTATAGTTCAAACTTCTGCTCAAGGCAGAAGACCTCATACATACGCAAGTTTGCAAACATTCTGGCTTTGGCTGCAAGAACTGCAGGTAGCCTTAACCACCACACACTTCCTCTCTTGCCATCCTATCTATCTATCTATCTATCTATCTATCTATCTATCTATCTATCTATTTATTTATTTATTTATCAACAAGTACAAGGAAACAAATAACAGTATAGACACATAAAAAAAATTGGCACAAGTAAAAGGATATAAATAAGCAGAACATAGCCATAAATACATACAATGATTACATATAAATGGGGGACAGTAGGACAGGGACGGTAGGCACGCTGGTGTGCTTATGCACACCCCCTTAGGGACCTCTTAAGAAACATGAAAGGTCCACGGTAGACAGGCAAAAGGCATGGGGATTAGCAAGACCAACAACAGGATCAGGTAGAGTGTTCCATACATTTTCCACTCTATTGCAGAAGTCATACTTCCTATAATCAACACTATAGCGAGTTTGAATCTATTGATAACCCGTGTGTTATTACGGTTGAAATTAAAATACTCATTTACAGGTAGGACGTTTTGGTAAATAATCTTATGAACTAAGCATAGGTCAGAACGAGGTGGGAGGCCCGAGAGAAAGCATCTGGTCTGGGCAGATAGCCCTCCATGACGGAGCCCTTCCCGGGGAGCAAAGCAAGAATTTACTGATCCATCCTGAACTCGAGTGGTGGTGGTGGTGGTGGCAGTAGTAGGAGAGTTCCAGAATGGCGGCAGCCACGCTCTGGGTAGATGGCTCTCGTGGGAAGAATTTTCTCTCAGGCCTCCCACCCATCAAGATGTTGCTTGATCTTTCAGCTGCTTCATGTGACCCTTGTTGGTGCTGGGCATGCCTTGGGCTCTTGGGGAGATGCACCACATACTCTCCGGGTTGGCAGCTGTTTCTCTCTACTGCTGATTTTGCTGGGAGAGTGTCTTATGCAGCACAGCGAAATTTAGCAGCCATGAATCGCCACTTTCCTCTCCATCCCATTGCACAAAGAGAAGCATCCAGGTTGTATGCTGTTTCTCTTTGTCACAGTGCTTTTGGATGGGACTTATAGGACCCAAAGTGTCAACTCACAATTGCTAAATTCTGCTGTGTTATACAAGACGCTTTCCCAGCAAGAGCAGTGGTGGAGAGAAAACAGCTGCTGACCCGGAAAACATGTGGAGCTGCTCCATGTGCTCTCTGGGTTAGCGGTTGCTTCTCTCTGCTCCTGCTCTCGCTGGGAGAGCATCTTTTGCAGCACAGCGAGCCTCGGATACTCAGGGAGACGCTCCACATGTTCTCCCAAGACAATGGCCCACCCCGGCTGTTTCTATCCACCACAGCACTTTACAGGTGGGACAATAAGATGGGAACCTTACCCAAACCGCTTCAGCCCACATGCACCTGTGCTGCCCCGCTTCCCTCCTGCGCGGCCCCCCTGTGGTCCTTTAGCTGAGTGTGGCAGGCTGCAGGCTGAATGAATTGCTTCGGCCTGGGGGGAGGGTGTAGTTTGAGGCCAGGGCAGGGTTTTCTAGGTGAGTGTGGGCAGTGAGCATAGATTTCCCAGGGGGAATGCATTCAATGGCTCCAGAGGTGAGATGTATGTAAAACAAAAACTTAGCTAACTAGGGAGTGGCGAAGGCTTAGGTTGGGGAACAAGGAAGCTGGAGAGCAGCAGGACTGCGGGCACCACAGTCTAGGCTGGGGCCTAGGTGAGGTGCGATGGCTGGAGAGCCAGTAAAGTGGGCGAACCAGTGAGGGAACTGGAGAGGACCTAGGTGAGCTGTGACAGCTGGGGAGCCAGGAAAGCGGGCGAGGGAACCAGCTGGGCAATGGGTGCCATGTGGGAGGGCAGGCATGCTGGCTGGCCCACAGAGACTGTGTGGTCAACGCAATAGACGGGGCCAGCTCACACTGAGATGATCCGACTGGGATAGGCTGCTGCCGCCTGGGTGAGAGGCAGGCGCAAGCCTATGGCACCGGTTGCAGGGTGAGGTGATCTGATGGGGGTAGGCCGTGGCTGATGGCTAGGCAGGTGCAGGTTGACCACCCATCCCAGCCCTGCTTTCCTGAGGGGGCACCCAGTGATGCTTACCTATTCTGCTTCTGGAGCAGTCAGGAGCAGCCCGAGGTGGGCATTCCAGATCAGGTCAAGACAAGTGAGAGACTGCCGCAGCAAAGACTGGCAAGCAGGCTGGGCCACATAGCCACGGGAAGGGAGCCAAAGAGCAGCTGGAGCAAGACCAATAAGTAGTGGCTGGGCTGGGCGGGACCAGCCAGCAATTTAACAACTGGTTCGGCCGAAGTGGTGCAAACCGGTTGAATCCCACCACTGTCTGTATTCCACCAAAACAATACTGGGATAGCTTAAGCAGGCTCTGTTCTGGCCTCAGAATAAAACTTTTGGAACCCAGCCTTTGATGCAGGTTAAAACACCTGAAATGGCAATTATGCTTGAATAATTTGCATAATCGTAATGATCTGTTATTGTGATAGAATGTAGTCTGGATTTCCAGGAGGAAAGACTGATTTTCAGATCAAAGAAGCAGTTTATGTAAACAGTCTATATGTTGTTGTTGTTGTTGTTAGGCATTTTCTAGCCAGGAGAGTACAATGTTAATCAAAGTAGTAGCTTGGCTGCCAATTTACTAGTGCTTTTGTGGTACATGCTCATGTACTTCCCAAGGTGTGTCACAGGAGGGAAAACTAGCTTTGTACCAGAAAGGAGGACAAGTGGCTCTTCTTGCAACAGCATCCAGGCCCCCTCCTTCCACCAAACCTGCCCTGCAAATAGGACTTGCAACCAGGAAGTTTCAGAACCAGCAGGAATCTGATTCCTGCAAGAAGCACCAGCTCATCTCCCCAACAAAGTGGTACCTATTTATGTACTTGCATAGAACCTGCTTTCAAACTGGTAGGTAGGAAACAGAACTCAGCCTGCCAGTCTGTGCTGGGACTCAAACTGTTGTAGAAAAGACCATCTCTAGGGTCATTAAGCTATTGAGTCACCACATATATCTATAGGTGAAGACCAATAAATATATTGGTCAGATCAACGGCTCAGAAGTAACTCTATCTCTTATTCTTGGATCTTGGGGCCTGACATTATTTTATTCCTAGGAGTCAGGGGAGTCACAGGAAGGGGTGTGTCAAAAAACTAAATGTTGCAGGTTTAGTCATATGACTGAAGCCCTATCCCCTTTTATTCTAACTTCAGAAGATTTATACATGGGTATCCCTAATTTTATCTCCACAACATCTAATCTGGGGTAGACTGAGAAGTATAATTTAAAATGAATCTATGAATTGTACAAAGGGGACTTGAAGACCAAGTCAAAAATATAACCAATATATTGTACTGTAATGGGATGACATAGCATTATCCTTCAACCATTTGATGAATAAAACAAAGACATTTCAGTATATTCATACCCAATCACTGTTTTTTAAACCCACATAAAACAATACGCAAAAGCTACTGAATTTTCCAACTTGGAGCAGGTAAAATAGCACATCTCCTCACTGTAATTAATGCAATTATATTAGTAGGTTTTCCAAGTTAATTTTGGTAATGTGTATTGTTATTTATTAAATCACTATGCCAGTAACAGTGCATACATTGACTTTTTAAAAGGAAGCAAGGAACCCAAATCTCTGTCAGGGAGGGGAAAAAAAGATAATTCCAGAAATTGGCTTCTGTAACATCTAAAAATATAAGGCATATTGAACATATTAGTTTTATATTTTATGGAAAGAGGTTAGGCTATATCTTGTTTACCTAGATTTTGACAATGTTGATACATTTATTATTCTTTTTATGCCCCAGACTAAAGATAGGAAATCTTCCCGAACTGACAATGGAATATATTGTGAAAGCTCTTTTAGCAACATCTCTTTCTTGAAATACTTGATCAGGAAAAAATGCCACCTATTAAAATCAATTGTGTGGGTTTAAAATTCAGTCTTGTAAGGAAAATGTAAATGACAAAATGTAACTAACTGAAAAAATTCAACCTCATTCATCAGTTGAGTGTTATGAAAAGTTTTTAAACTGGCTTCAACAATGGCACTTTCTAAGCAGACTTTTGACCTTCTAAAGATTCATCTTGCTCTGCAAATATTTGTCCTTAAAGCCTGCTTCTGCAGGACAAAGAAAGGGACAAGAAATTACCTTAGCACAATATGTCTGTACACTTTTAATATAACTAGTCTCTGGAAAGAAATCTTCAAATTGTAATAATTAATCAAGTGTTCCTTATTTTGAAATAAAGAAGTAAAATAAACTTTTAACACATTATTGATATCATCAAATAATTTGTCATTTAAAATATATGGTTAAAAGCTGACTTACTAAAACCAGTATAAGGATCTGTTCTTATTTTATATAAAATTTTAGTAGGCTATTAAAACAGTTACTTTTTATCAGTAAAATTTTTGTTTTGAGGAAATAAATTTAAAATAGATATATCTTGGACCAGGGATGAAATCCAGCAGGTTCTGACAAGGTTCTGGAGAACCAGTAACGGAAATTTTGAGTAGTTCGGAAAACCGGCAAATATCACCTCTGGCTGGCCCCAGAGTGGGGTGGGAATGGAGATTT
>JANHFM010010352.1:0-11231 GCA_032468115.1 Grayia smithii | reverse complement strand
TTGCTTCTTCTCCTGCCCTCAGGGGCTTTGGAGAATAGCTTGACTCCCTCTTCTTTGGGGCAACCCCTGTTATCACGTCATCCCTCATCCTTTTTTTCACAAGAACTTGATGGAATCCTGTGAGAGATTAAGGGTATAAAAAGAATTCACTCAAACACAGTAGATTATCTATCACTAGAGTTTTGTCCCTTGATCAGAGATTCTGGGGGCCTTTTAAATAATGAATTCTGCACCTAAAATGTCTAAAAACCTTTGCCATGCCCCAAACAGTTCTCCTATAAGGTCTTCAACTGAACTAAATAACCCTTACTTTATTGCAATACTTCTGAATTACAACTTCAGACAACGATTCAATAAACATTAGCTCTTGATATATGCATTTAAATCCAGGGTGTCCAATCTTGGCAACTGTAAGATTTCTGGACTTCAACTCCTAGAATTCCCCAGCCAGCAAGGTTGGACATCCCTGATTTAAAATAAACTGTGATAAAGATTAAACTGCTTGGACCAAAATAGAAAGAAGAAGTAGCACCGTGGAAACCTTGCAGAGCTGAATCTATCAATATATCCAATAATAAAGTTTTAAAACTTTAGTGTCTCGAGACACTATTTGATTCATGCCAAAATTGATGAATGTTTATCTGTGCAAATGTCACTTCCCTAATCAACATGGACAACCATCAAAAATGTTTTATAGTGGCCATTCATATAATAAATTTATTGGATAGATCTCAAATTTGCTTATTTTACAGATATGCCTTAGAGACAAAAATGTTCCGACTTACTTTACTCTAATAATCTGCAGTAGACCAGAAATGTAATAATAATTCTACATTCAGAATTCCCAAATGTAAAGCTAAAACATATTATCATCATAATTATTATCATAATTATTTTAAATTTATTAACTGCCCAATTTAAATGGATTCTTGGACTGACATACAAAACTAGAAAAATCATAAAAGCAACTAAAAATCCAAAATTAGATAAGAGAGCCTAGATTAAAATAATTTAATAAACATCAAAATAAAGCAAAATAAAATACTAGACTGATAAACACTAGCCTTGAATCCCTAATCATTGGTTTAATTCCTCACTTACTGGTTTTATCTCAATATCATCCCCAGGTACAATGATACTTCAGTACCCACCATTAATTGGTTCGGGGAGGTGCAATGAATACCAAAAACAATGAGTACTAAACAATCTGCAGGACCGTCTCCTGCCTTCCTCCCACCGTCCCATGCGCTCACATAGGGCTGCCCTCCTTAGGCTGCCGTTGACCAGACAATGTCGGCTAGCGACACCCAGGGGTAGGGCATTCTCTGTGGGTGCACCCACCCTCTGGAACGGGTTACCCACAGAGCTCCGGACGGCGCCCGATCTCCGCTCTTTCCGTCGTGACCTAAAGACGAGGCTATTCCAACAGATGGGTTGATGCTGTTTCCAGGGTTTTTATTATTTATTAACTTTGATCGCATATGGGTTTTAAATTGATTTTAACTATTACCTTAAATTGCTTTTATATGTTTTATTTGTTGTTCGCTGCCCTGAGTCCCTCGGGAGAAGGGCGGCATATAAATTTGCTAAAATAAAAATAAAATAAAATAAATGAATGATTTCTGGGTAAACTGACCACTTTTTCATGATGGTGAATAGAGAAGATATGACAAGAAGAACATACATTAAATAGGTGGATTTTTTTTTTTGCTCAGGCCATCAAAAATTACCTTGTTTTTGTCCACAAGAAAAAAAATGTACATACCTCAAACTTGTTCTATGGAGATATTCAGTCATCCAAGTCATGGTTGTCCCAAAGATGCTTTTTCAAAAGGCAACTGGACTTTCTTTTTCCTTGCGGACGTTTTGCTTCTCATCCAAGAAGCTTCAAAAGTTCCTTTTTCTTCAGCTGAAGAAGCTTCATGGAAGAGAAGCAAAATGTCTTCAAGGAAAAACAAAGTCCAGGTGCTTTTTGAAAAAGCACCTTTGGGACATACCTCAAATACATTAATTCCTTTGGATACTGTATTAATCCAAACATTCCCCTTTTGTAATACAGTTTAAATACAGAAATCTGTTTGGGTTTTGAGAGATGCTCAGAGTCTTTTCTATCATGTAATTCAGTTGGAATTGTACCAAAACCATATCCCATACTCCAAATTAGCAAGCTACAATGGAAGAAGCTGAAGGTGAAAACCTCATTCTGGAGATGGGTCCAGCTTTCTAATATAATTATATTCCTGAGATTATAGAAATGAACTAAACATAGAAAAGAAAATAATTCCCACTCATTAATTTCTTACATATAATCCTGATATGTAATTTAAATTTTCCATATCTTCTTTTCTAACGGTCTTAAACATTTATCTCTTTTACAACAAGGTCTGGTTGAAGGAAAATGAGAGTGCTTCAATTAATGAAAACCTGTATCAAAGTATTAACTGAACCTCCAACTAGAAGTGTGTCACTTTTAAAGTAGGGATCTCCTCATTCTAGATCCCCTTTATTAATACAAAATATGCTAGGATCTCTGCCAGGAGAGTGATCTTCTATCTTTCAAAATATTAACCAGGTGAGTCAAGGTGGGACTAAGAGGAGGCAGAATCAGAATCACAATATGCAAAGGCGGTTTTAACTTGTCAGATCAACTGCTCTATTAATTAAGGTTGACCATTGGCTCCCTAATTTTTCTTTTTATGCTCCTTGAATTTTCTCTGACCTGACAGATAGAAAACTATCGGTCTCCTGCTGTTATATGCAGCTGTAAGCACACAAAAATGGTAGTGCAATAAAAATGCCCTATTATTTAAAAATTTGCTTGCAAAGCTAGATAATAATGGAAAATTATGGCTTTGCCCATGTGCTTTAGCCCCCTTTGCAGCATCTTGATGTCCATTAGGACTCTATAATATATATATATATATATATACATACAGTATATACAGAGAGTCTTTGACTTTCAACCACAATTGAGCCCAACATTTTTGTTGCTGAGCAAGACAGTTGTTAAGTGAGCTATGCCCCATTATATTACCTTTTTGCCATGGTTGTTAAGCAAATCATTACGGTTGCTATCATATTGTCATCATATTGTCATTAAGTGAATCTGGCTTCCCTCAGTGACTTTGCTTCTCAGAAGCTCCCTAAGAGGGTTGCAAATGTCCATCCCAGGACCTGGGATGCCGCAACCATCATAAATATACTCTGGTTGCCAAGAACCCAAAGTTTGAACATGTGACCGTGAGGATGTTGCAATGGTCACAAGTGTGAAAACTAGTCATGAGTCACTTTTTTGAGTGCTGTTGTGACTTTGAATGGTCATTAAACGAATGGTTGTAAGTCGAGGACTACCTATAATCCTTTGGTGTACAATACTTTCCCATCCTGGCCTATGAAGACATTGACTTAAATGTATCCATGATGTTCTATAATAGGAGTTCATAAACCTTTTGCCATTATACCTCCCTTTAATGTATACTTAATATGCACACCTTCCCTAAGAATCTAAGCACCAGAATAAAAACAAATGAACAATGAAAACAACACATTGAAACTTTAGGAAAGATGGATTTATTCTAACAATGTAAAAGGTCCTTCACAATTCCCCTGGACTCTGTCTGTACCTCCCTTAGGGAGGTACACCTTCAGTAAGCTTGGTCTAATAACTTGAAAAGTCCTGTATAACATCTGTAACAATACTTGGCTGGTTTTAACTAAGAGGCGATGTCTTCTTTCAGTCAAAAGGATTCAAATACAGTCTCAACGTATGCCAGCTATCCCAATTTCAATTCTCCTCTCATCCAATCTCTTAAATACATCAGCATTCAAATATTGCTTTGATCCACTGTTGCCTTATCCATGCTTTGATGGATGGGCAGCCCTTACATGGACTCATTGAAAGTGCTAAGCCACGGGTCATGATTTAAAAACCAGGATGTCTAGGATCACCCAATGCACAGAGCCGGAACCAAGCAAACCATGCTGTGGCTCAACATGCCGTAGGAACCCACTCATCTGATGTGTGTCTATAACCTTTTCAGATCTATTTTTACAGCTTTCAGGAATAGGCGGTTGAGTTGGGCTCATAGGAAAGCCCCTCCTGTCTGCCTCGCTGGAGACAATTTCTAAAGATCAAAGGTGCTTGTAGGAGGGGATGGGAAACTTTTCTTCCATGAACCTCACGTAAGTTGATCTCGAGATCCAAGTGTTAGTCTTTTAATAATAACAAAAGAAGCATATATTTGCTGGCTGCTAAATTTGTCAACTTCTATAGAACAGAGACAGCCTAGCAACCAAGCACCAATCTTCATTTATATTTGCTTGGATCATGCCAGAAGAAACTGACCCTTGGATTTTAAGCATAAAGCAAGGGACCTTTCTGCCCTCAGAAGGATTCTCTTGCAACAGTTTCCCCTTTCTCCAACACTGATACGTACATTCTTCCAGCGACTGATCTGTTGCCATCTTTAGTGCATTGAAGACAGGGGGAGACAATGGATTTTTCAATATGAATTAATGTTCAAACTGAATTTGTGGAAGCAGTTAAACCTTGCTACCCTTTGAAAGTCATCCTGTGTCAGTTAGGTTGGAGAGCCTTGTACTGGTCTAAAACTGTGATCAACTGATTGGTTGACTGGCTTAGAGATCCTTCCATTGTTGCTTACAAGATTTGAAGCTGGGCTTTCTCCATCCAGGGACAACCACTCAAACAATCATTAACGAAGTTCGAAGAGACCTTGGAGCAGTGGTGGGTAGCGGCGGGAAGCTCTGCCCATCTACCTGGACACTTCTGTGCATGTGCAGAAGTGCTATGCGCGCAAGCCCAAGTGTACACATGAGTGAACCGCTAACAACAGGATTTGAAACCCACTACTGCCTTGGAGGTCTTCTAATCCAACCCCCTACTCAAGCAGGAGGCCATTTTGGACAAATGGCTCTCTAGTCTCTTCTTAAAAACCTCCAGTGTTGGAGCACCCACAGCTTCTGGAGGCACATTGTCCCACCGATTAATTATTCTGTCAGGACATTTCTCCTTAGTTCTAGGTTGGTTCTCTCCTTGATTAGTTTCCATCCATTGCTTCAAAAGATACATTCACTACCAAGGAGAGTTTTCACTGGATCAGTGGAGGCACTTCATACATTCTTGGGTATGAGATCTAGAGGGTGGCACACAGCAGGAGTTTTCCAGATTTTTCAGGCCGCAGACCCTATTAGTCAACAAGACTAATTTTCCTGGCTGCCATGCAGACACCCACAGAGGTATTAGTCACGATGAGAAGAAAGTCTTACGGGAGAGATGGGGCTCCTGAATGTCCACTGGCCTTGCTCTTTCCACCCTACTTATAAAAATGGCTAGGGAGGTTCCTGGCTGAATCCATAGTCTCTTGGGAACCTCAGGATTCTGCAGAACATAACTTTGTTGTGAAAACCTTTGGTAATGTGGCAACTCCACAATACTATCCAGCATACTTTCTGAGACCAGTTTTAGAAGTGAAGTACGTCGCGGAACTGGAATTCATAACCAATTGAATTTATGAGCAAGGCAAAAAGAAAAAACAATAATAACTGTGTTATCTAGTTTTATTCTTTTTGAGAGAAGTCTTGCCAGGAAAATTACTCAGGGTTATGATGATTTTACAGGGTGATTTTGCCCAGAACTTTTCTTAATACAGATAGTCTTGTATGAGATGGGATGATAATTCAAGATATCCATTTGCACGTTTGTCCCTGGAGACGCTCATAAAACATAATCTGTATCTCAGTGAGACATGATATCTACAAAACACATTTTAAAATAGATAATTTAGCTTCTGCTGATGGCTTGCTAATACAAACCATGTCATTATTTATTTACCAGAGAAATCTACTATTCCGTCTGGGTCTATGGCCATATTTTTCTGCAACTTGCAGGTTCTTGTTAGCAAACCAGTTTAGGATTAGGAATGGATGAGGGGGAAAATACCTTTACAATTTTTTTATTAGTTTATCAAAACATAAAATACAAAGGGAAATAAAAAGTACAGAAAACTAGGGGAATCCTCGGGAATTTGAAGAATGTCTAAATAAGCTATGGATGAGAGCAAACAAACTGAAACTTTGTCAATCTTTGACTTCTTTTTTAGGAGCACTTTTATAGTACCAAATTCAGTTTGCATTCAGAACTTGAAAAACTTGCTATCGTATTTGCATTGGTGGGTAAAAATGTAACTTTTTTAATGCTGTCCAACTATTTCTCTAATTGTAAGAGTGTAAGATATAGCTTTAGTTAAGTTATATCGATACAAATCATGAAAGTAAATTTATGAGATGTATTTGTGCATATATTTCATTTGCCTTTTGTGTAGAGAACATCTAATATGTATGCTATAGTACTTTCTCTTCTTATGTTTTTAAAAAATGCCTTTTGATATCCATGACCATAATAATTCTCATATTTGACAATGGTCTTTGAGTTACTATTATATATGGAAAATTAATATTATTGAAAATGCTTGCAATATGTTACTAGTAGTCATAGCAGTTCTATAACATTCAGAAAATAGCAAATGGTTCCATAAATCCAGCCAGTGTTATAAATTATAACATTGGCTCATTAATAAAATTGTATTTTATTCGAGTTGAATCCCTCTTATTTGTATTTGACTATATTAATTATTTCATTTGTACCTTCATCTTTCTATCCCCTTGACAAACAAGATGGCTTGCAACAGCAAAGAAAATATAAGGCCAACCCTAAACCATCGGTGTCAAACTTGCAGTGTCACGTTGCCGTCACGTGATGTTTTGCGATGGTTTGCCTCTTCACAGATCTGGGGTGGACATGGCCTGCATGTGATGCATCTGGTGCCCACCGGCTGCCAGTTGGCACCCCTGCCCTAAACAGAAACATAATTAAAATCCAGATTAAAATCAAACATGAAAATAAAGTAATAATCTAAAATAATTAGCTAGAAAGCCACGACAAATGCACATTCACATATTCAATTTTTGTACACCATTCATTCTTATTCACAAATAAAAAGGCTAGTAACGTTCTAACAAAATCTTCCCTATTGACACCAACTGAAGAGAGGAGGGGTGAGAATTTGATCAAAATTGCGATGTCATAGAAATGGGAGCTGATGCTATAGGTTGAAGAATTCATCAGGGACAAAGGATAAGATTTGTGAGATGTCCAGAATAAGGTGACGCAACAGTCAAATATTACCACAAACCATTGAAATACACATCAGACTGTATATTTTGATGTCACCAGATATTGTCCACCAGATATTGTCCTTTGATTGCCCTGGCCTCATTGCTATCCTAGCTGGCTAACCAAATGGGATGCATGGCTACTATGTGTAGGTAATGGGTCTCACTGTCATCTAGGCATCTCTTAGCTTATCCTTTTGCAACCCAGAATCAACAGCCCAAACTTTATACATTGTGATGGAACAGTGTTTTGATAAAATAATGACATCTTCACAAAGAGGTGAAATTCTACAAAGCTTTTACTTCTATGATGCTTCAGCAACAAGCATTCAAGAGAAAGAATGGCGATTTTCTGGGAATGCAATGGGAAGCTAACATAATTTAAAACATAAATTACATTGATGGGGGTCAAGGTTGGAGGTAAAGTTTGGTTACCAAGGGTTCAGTTGTTGCTACAAATGGCCAATGAGGAAAGGCTCTACATCGGACCATAGTAAACATTTCAGGGTTCTTTAACTCATTCAGAGAATCAGTATTATTTTTGCCAAATTAGTTGGATGCCCAGCTAAAGTTATTTTTGGGATTGTCTATAGAGTTTCTCAATCATCTAAGTCATGGTTGTCCCAAAGGTGCTTTTCCAAAAACAATTGGTCTTTCTTGGGTTTTATTCTTTGAAAATATTTCACTTCTCATCCAAGAAGCTTCTTTCTTAAAAAAAAATCTACAAATAAGACATTCCATTTCCCCTTTTCTTCCCTTAATGAATATTGTTTGGACTGAGCTGTAAGGAAAAAGCAAGTTATGCAGCCAAATAAGTAAACATAAAATATGAAATGAAATGTTGGAGACAGGATAAGGCAATGAAGATTAAGCAGAGCATGGTGTTCTATTAAAGGGTACAGAAGTGCATTTATTCTTGGACATGTCATCTATTTATAGAAGGGCCATCTTGCTGAAGCTCCTCTCTCTAGTATAGGTCAATTGTGAACATAGCACAGGCTTTCCACAAACACATTTTGTTAGATTCAGCACTTAGAGGCCTGATTCATGACAGGAATGAACTCCAGGACTTCATATTTTTTTATATGCGATACCAATATATCTGTCCAAGCATAGTTGTGACTATACAGTGCTGAGCACAAATCAAGTAGCTGGATCATGGCCCTCACTAGGAGTATTTAAATTAAAAAAAATGGGTATCACATATTACCTTATAACAAATGTCTCCAGAAAAACCAGGCTCACATTCAAAACTGATCTGGCACCAGCAAAAATCCATTGCTTCAGCATTTTTAAATGAAGGATGCCTTTTGGCTAAAGTATGTAGTGCTTCTGCTTCAAAAACAATGATGTCTAGGTCAGTGTTTCTCAATCTTGGCAATTTTTAATTTGTGTGGATTTCAACTCCCAGAATTCCTCAGTATCTCACTGGCTGGGGAATTCTGGGAGTTGAAGTCCATATTTCTTAAAGTTCCTAAGGTTGATGGTCTAGATCAGCGGTCATCAACTGGTGGTCCATGAGAAAATTTTGATGGTCCGCAGAAAAATTATTTGCATTTTTTATATTGTACTAAATCAGGGGTCCTCAAACTACAGTCCCTGGGACAGATACGTGCAATGAACATTTGTGTTGCTGTGGAGAGTCTCCCCCTTAGGGGTCTTTTTGTGTGGGTTGGAAGGGGGCCAGAAATTCCGACTTGGGGTCTGCTTCAGCCTCCTGGTGCGGGGCTTTGGGGAAAGGCTGGAGGGAAGTGCCGCTGGTGGCAAAGAGCCAGAGAACCTTGTTCCAGTGGGATTGCATCATGGCCTGGAACTGGCTGACCATCTCAGCCCACTGAGCCTCCAGGTGCCTGTACCCGGCCTTGCACTCCCATAGGTCTTCTCTCTGCTTGGAAAGCCTATGCTCAGTGAGGTGCTTCTACTGAGCCTCCTTCTCAGTAAGATCCAATTTGAACTGAGCTGTTTTGTCAACTGTTTCTTGTGATGGCTGCTTAGCTCCAACAAGTGCTTCCTGTTAGGGCCCTAAGGAGCCTGGGTAGGCAGGAGAGAAGTGGCTGGGAGGGGAGGGACAAGTAGAGACCAGCAAGGCACCCCTCGATGCAAGTGACATTGAGTTGGCCATGCCCACCCAGTCACATAACCACCTAGCCACGCCTACCCAGCCAGTCATTAGGCAGATCATATTAGTAGTCCGAAATTTAGTGGTCCCTGAGGTCTGAAAGGTTGGTGACCCCTGATCTAGATCAGGGGTGTCAAACTCACATTGTCACAGAGGTGTCACATGATATATCAGGACTTTTTCCCCTTTGCTAAAATGGGTGTGGACATGGCCAATGTGTGATGCATCCAGCCAGTGGGCCAGACGTTTGACAGCCCTGGTCTAGATGCAGGTAAATAGTTGGTGGATGCAAAAATATTTTTTCAACACACACCAAATGGTGCTGAAATGCTGTATGGTTGGTTCACAAGATCTGTCACTTCCATTCATTTAACAAAGAACTAGCTATCACACCATAAATTCCTCCAGGTTAGCAATGATCCTGTTTCCTCATGCTATTTTAAATTATGATACACCACTCTCTTCTCCATTACATACTTTCCATCCTCAAGGGGCTGATTTCTTTCAAATTGCTAGTTTTCTGTCTTACCTATAGGCAGCTGTGCATATAGACATGAAATATTTTTCACGTTACCCCTGTTGTTTGTCCCTAGGACAAAGATGCAGTTATGGTTTCTCCATAGCAGCTCAACATAAGTTAAATTTTCAGATACAGGATGTTCTTGTAGTTATCAAATATCCTCATGCTCAAAGGCTATTAATTATCCTATGGAGTTACACATTGTATGAAAACAAGTGTACAGCTTATACGTAACTTGTAAAAAGTAAAATATTTCACAGGGTATCTTAATTTCAAGCACAATTTAGGACTGGCTGTAGATGATAAAGTTCTCAAACATTGGTTTTTTACTAGATGACATTAAAGATTATAACTCATAACTCACTGAAGTTAATCTCAATATTTCTGGATATCTGTGGATTGAAATAATTGTTTTAAAGCTATGGGCTTATCATATTCTGCAAGTTACTGGTAAAAGTGAACAGGGCTGTTGCTATAAATTTGTTTGATTTTTAAATGCAAATATTGAACATTGGAATACGAAAAGCCAAACTTTAGATTATAAAGAACATTGCCAAGGTTGAGAAATTTCACTTGATATTCTGAACATATTGAAACTACATGTCTATGGAGATCCTCAGTCATCCAGATTATGGTTGTCGCAAAAGTGCTTTTTCAAGAGGCAATCGGACTTTCTGGTTTTTCTTTGAAGATGTTTTACTTCTAAGCTTGAAAAAGCACCTTTGGGACAATATTGAAATTACTGTGAAGGATCTTTTGCTAATGAAATAAATGAATGTATTACGTGCTTCTCACATTCCATCTGTCTCACTGACACAGTTTCAGAGAAGGGGAGTTTGAATATAACCACTCCAGAATTAAGGAGGATCTTTCTTTTCCTCTCAATAACCCTGAGGACTTAGTCAGGCAGGCCTCAGATTACTTATTTCCATATGTTGTAAACAACTTATTGACGCTCTTAATTTACTGTATTTTTTGGAGTATAAGATGCACCTTTTTACCCCCAAAAAGGGGGTTAAAATCTGGGTGTGTCTTATACACCGAATGTGCTGTTCCGTGGGGCGGGGGGGCAGTTGATGCAATGGTGTGGATGGTGGTGGTAGTGGCGGCAGTGGCAGTGGCAACAGCAGCGGCGGCGGCAACAACAGACAGCTGATTGGTAGTATTTTGAATCCAACCGCAACCGCCAATCAGCAAGGGGAATAGCAAACGGTTCCCAGAAATGTTATAAATGTTTGCTATAAACCCCGTTTGCTCTGTTTGCTAACTGCTGCCGCTCAGAAGCAATCAATGAAACCGCCCCCCCCATTGCCACCGCCGTTGCTCTTTGCTGCCGCCGCCACCCTCTGTGTTAGTCTTCAAACTTTACAGCTTTAAAGCTTGTGGACTTCAAGTCCC
>JANHFM010010351.1:245586-258918 GCA_032468115.1 Grayia smithii | reverse complement strand
GCTGCCACTATCGCAGCAACTGCCCCCCCTCGCCTCACCAAATTTATACATTCGGTATATAAGACGCACCCAGATTTACACCCTCTTTTGGGGGGTAAAAAGGTGCGTCTTATACTCTGAAAAATACGGTACTTCTGCCATGCTCAACAGTATATGCAAAGTTCTCTTAGCTTCATGGTTCATTCATTTTCATTAGGACCTCCCGAAATATGTAAGATGAAACAAATACTAAAGGAGATCTTTGCAGAAAGTTTGAAAATTCAACCACTCTATGCTCAGATACAGGCTACAACTACCCTGAAAATATTCAGAATGAAAAGAGAGGAAAGATGGCACTATAAACTTTTCTGTGGTACTTTTGGGTGGATATCTCAATGCATTATTACCCAGTAGGAATATTTTCACTTCGCCATATAGTACGCTTCTTTAAATTGGAATGCCCAAAAGAGTTTGCATCAGAATGCAGAAGAGCTTAAATTTTAAGTCAGAGGTCTTTTAAAATGTGACTGTCAGTTCACAGTATTACTAAACATAAAAACACTTGATTCAACCATAATCACGTGTTCTTAGCTAATTTGCAGACTTTAGGAGAGGAGCTGAGTGGAAATTTTGTCTTCTACAATTTCTGTCACCCACCCCAAATTTCAGTATATGACATAAAAAAAAACCCTTGAAAATCCCTTATTCATTTCCTGAGAACAGTAGAATATATTTTTTTAAAAAAAAATACTTTTCCTGCAGGCTGAAGCCTCGAAACCCCTGGAGTCTTTTTTGTTCATGATAGAAACGATTGGCAGCATGATTACTTGCCATTGAGAAGCAGAAGACTCATAACATAAGCCATAAAATAGGAATAATGTGTAAAAAACAGAGGGAGGTCCGAGGAAAAAGGAAAAACTCGGTCCTTCTCTCTTTATGTCATTGCCTTGTATCTCTTGGCCCCAGCAGAGCAGTGGACTATCAAGGAGGAAAAATGTAGCTTTGCAGAGCAGTAGCTGCCACTTCTGAGGCTCATGACTAGCATTGGGTTAATCTCCCCATTGACATGAAAATCTTCCTGGGTGAAGGGATACAGATTCCCAGTGGCCCTTAATCCCCTGGAACACTAGTGAATGTTTCACCCTAGCTCTACAGTCCTGGGTCAAAGGGAAGGGTATCATTGTCCTCTGCCCATGACCCGATTCAGATTATTTTTTCTATTTTTCCTCATGTGTGGCTTACTCCTATTTACAATTCTGCTGTTTAGGCAATGGGGACACTGTGACGAAGCATCTTGAGGAAAACGCTGAGGGATTGAGCCACATGCCGCAGCTGCCACGGAAAAAGGAGAAGCGGGAATTTTTGGTGTGCATTTATATCTTTATTCTGCAGCATGGACATTTAATTGCTGTTTGATACATCCAAAAAGCGCTCTTGATCACTGGTTCAGTCTGTGCTTTCCTGCTCATCAGTGCTTACAGGGGGACAGGGAAGAAAAAGGAGACAGTTTGGCTTGGTTAAGGCACCAGGCTAAAAATCAGGAACCTGTGAGTTCTGAGCCCACATTAAAGCCTGAAAGTTGAGTGGGTGACTTTAGGCCAGTCCCTCTCTCTTAGCCCAATTCTCCACCTAGGGTTGTTGTGAGGAAAATAGGAGGAGGTAGGAGTACTAAATATGTTCGCCACTTGAGTTACATGTATAAATAATAAAGGTGGGGAGATAAATATCTAATTCAGATGTGGGAAGAGGTGGCCGAAAATGCAGGCAAGGAAAGAATTATTTTCTTCCATCCTTGAAATCTCTCTGTTTGCTGTGGCACTTTCTTTTCTGTGCAAACACACACACACACACACACACACACACACACACACACACACCTGATCCAGAATAGTGCAAGATTTGAGAAATCTTTCCTAGCCTGAAATTCTCTGTCTGTGTTAAGATTATTGGCTGTGCTGATGGGAATTCTGAAAATCGTCATTCTAACGCACCTGGAAAGTTCTGGGTTGAGAAGATGGTCGAAGTCGACAAGCGAGCCTCTTCTTTCCCAGATTTTTAGACCTAGCTACAGATCTGAAGGCCTGGAAAGGAAGACATGACAAACATTGGCACTACCCTTCCTTCATTTATGCATCCCACTCATTCCAGGCTTTAATATTATTTCTTACCTTTCCTCAACCTATCTTTCCTCCAATCGCTCAAGGCAGCTTATATAGGGCTCCCCTTCATTTTATCTCCACAGAGATAGTTCTGTAAAGTAAGTGGGGCTGAGAGTGACTGACCCAGAGCCACCCACTGAGGCCTTGGTAATAAAGGGGGACTTGAACCCTCCGCTGCTTACATAACATCTTCATATCTCTTTCTCCAATTGTTGCAACTCAACATTCCAGAAATCCTAGAAGTCATTTTTTTTAAAATCCATTTACTAACAAATATTTACTTCATTGAAAATGTTTTAAATAAACCCTTAAAAGCATGCTCCATTTAGCATACTCTAGCAAGCTGCAGTTCACTAAGGCTCAAATGAAGCACTTCAAAAACATGCACAGATGATACTTTTCCGGAAGATAAAAGCAATTTGCCTGGCACGAGAACCTCTCTGTAAAGAGGAATTCTGCCAAGAAAACACTTTGTTTGTTGACATATACCAAACATAAAAGCACCCTAAGAGTGCCTATCTTGGCAGAATATCCTAATGCACATGCAAATTTAACTATTAAGCAATCCCGTAAATAACAAGGGCAGAACACTCTGATTCATTCTTGACAGTATTTTTTTTCACCTACTGAAGTATGTTAGAAATATTTCAGATTGGATTCAAATTTGGCCTTTTGCTATTGTTTGACAGAAGCCAGCGATCAATGGCCTTCCACCAACGCCAAAAGTGCTGGTAAGTTCTTTCAGTTAAAATGAAGGTGTGTTGATATTGTTCTACTATTAATTTTTTTATTTTGTTTCATCTACACCAGAGGTCTTCAAACTTGGCAGCTTTAAGACTTGTGGTTTTGAACTCCCAGAATTCCTCAGCCAGCAAAGCTGGCTGAGGAATTCTGGAAGTTGAAGTCTACAAGTCTTAAAGTTGCCAAGGTTGGAGACCCCTGATATAGATACCTTGATAGAATTCTGGGAGTTGAAGTGCACAAGTCTTAAAGCTAACAAGTTTGAAGATCTCTGATCTACACCCTTTTCACACACCCCAATACAAATGGTTTTCTTCCCCTCCTTTGGTTCCTAGCCTCCATCCTTCTCTTTAACGAGCATGGGATTTTTCAGAGATGTATGCCCTCACCTCTGCTCACTTTTGTAATTGGGAATCATGCATAAGAGTGAAGGTTATGAGACTTTGGCCTCACTGTGAGATCTTACTAGCTAATGGAACAGACCCATCTCTTAAACTAGAACTAATAGAGATAAATCTTCTGTGTCTTTTATGGAGTCACTGAAACAAATATTTAATAATAGTAGCTAACTAACCCTCATCATTGTTCTGTGCCTTCCCAAATTACAGAGTTTGGGGAAGAGGGGGGTTAGATAGAAACAGACATCCTCCAATAACAAAGGAATTATTAGATATAAAATCTCTGTATGGTATTGAAGTTCCACACAGTAGTTCAGGATTCATTCCATTTTTTATTTTCTCTCACCCCAGAGATTCACTGGCCATTGTTTATACCAGTCAAAGGTAGTAATAATGGTCAGAATAACAGAGTTGGAAGGGACCTTGGAGGTTTTCTAGTCCAACCCCCTGCTCAAGCAGGAAACCCTCTACCAATCTAGACAAATGATTGTCCAGAAGGAATAGGAACTTCTCACGTTGTTAAATTGGAATGTATTTTGTTTACTAATGCTATTCTAGATGGGAGCATGTTTTTCAAAAGTGTTTGATGGCTGCCCTTTGAAGATCAATTGTGCCACATCATGGATACACCCGGACACCAAAGGTAAAAAGTTGCTTTATATGTGCAAATTTGAGATCCTTTGTTACTTTCATTTTTTTTCAACTTGTGTAGCTAAGTCAGTTTGTCTTTCCACTGTATTACAGATCAGTATATTATCTTCGGGACTGAAGAGGGCATTTACACACTGAATCTCAATGAGCTGCATGAAGCTACCATGGAGCAGGTAAGTGAGAATATTTTCTGGGTCCCAGATGGAGATGGTCATTCTCTGGGGAGGCTCAGGTAAAAAGTGATGCTCATTTCTCAGGTGGGAAATTAAGAATGTCATAGGCAAGCAGGCTGGGTGGTATTTTGTATCACTTCTCTGTGGTAGTTTGGGATTTGTTTTGGATTGAAGAATTTTTTTTTTCTATCCTCTAGACCAGAGTTGTCAAACTCGGTTTCATTGAGGGCCGGTTTCATCAGGATTGTGTTTGACCTTGGGGGGCCAGGGTGGGTGTGGCCAGGGCAGGCATGGCCAGCTTGACATCACTTGTGTAGGGGGCGCCTGTGGCGGCCCAAGCACTCTGCCAGCAAAAACGGGCTCCTGAGCTCCATTTTTGGCTCCCACGGCTTCCTGCAACTTTCTGCCAGCGAAAACGGAGCTTAGGAGGGCCGCACGCTCCATTTCGCTGGCAGAGGCAGAGGCTGGTCCTTTGCTGTTTCCAGGGTGGCCCCACAGGCCAGCTCTAAGCATCCTGCGGGCCGAATCTGGCCCCCAGGCCTTGAGTTTTGACACCCCTGCTCTAAACTGTTGTAGGTTCAGCAAAGGGTCAGGGACACTTTTTCAGCTTTGCAGTCATCTGAACCAAAAAGCATGACATAGGCAAGGATAATTCAGAAGTTGCCATAGTTTCTGGCATGTCTACAGGGGGAGAACATGATGGAAGCTCCACCCCATATTTATATATTTCATACACACACCCAACGCACAGAATTCATCTGGTTTGTCCCAGGTGACTGGTAGATGCTGTTGGGGCTTGGAATTTTTCCAGAGGACCCACCAGGCACTTTGGCGGAGGCCTTGGCTACATAGGCATGTGACCTGGCCTGGATTGATCCTGTGTGGTTCTTCTCTGTGCATTGGTCCCAGGCCCAAGGTTGATGTTTATTTGTTCAGTGGCCCCTGTTTTATCTTGTTTTTTTGCTGCCTATTAATTATTTTAGTCTGGGCTGTCTGTGATTCAATATTTTTAGCTGTTTTTATGTTTTCCCTAGTTTTATATGCCACCCTGAGTCCACTGGAGTAAGGTAGCCAATAAATATAAACAAACAATAACAATAATAAAAATGATGTGGAGCTCTGATTGTTTAGTTATGCAGACGTCTTGATTTCTTTCACCCCTCCTTGTGGATGCTGCTGAATTAGATCAAAGATGTTAGTTGTGACCTAAGGAAAAATATATGAAATGCATAGGCAGTAATTGTAAAATGTCATACTGCATTTTATGTCATTTGATATTTAGTTCTAATTAAATTCAGCAAAAAAGTTACATATTTCTTCTGGATCCCTCCATTTTTTAGAATGTGGCCCCACTTAAGATACAGAATATTCTAGGCTTGAAAAAGATTACATATGATTGACCTAAAACTGTGACTTTTCCTAAGGAAAATGCATCATCTGAGTTGTATCCACTCAGTATATCCTGCTATATGGTGATTGTAAAGTATTTTTGATTACTTTACATCCATCAATGTTCCTAATATTTTTAATCTACCACAGTTTCCTTTTATTTTTCCTGCTTTTTCAGTCTCTTTGATTTGAGGTCTCTGGTATTCAATTTTGCAATATGAATTATGAGTGATCTTAGAAGTGCTGGAGGGAGGTTGATTGAGACAAATGAATAGATGAAAAGTATTTAAATGTGAGGGCCATGGAATTCTGAAAAGCTTGATAATGGTATTGACAGAGTAAATATTTGATAAATGCTTTTATTTATCTAGCAATAAATGTCATTGAATACAAAGGGATTACCTCCAAGTAATACTGCTTCAAATTATCCGGTTAGTGGTATTGATATTAGCTCAGGTTGAAGAGAGTTGAAAGTCTCCTTGTGTGTTTGCATTCTGAGTAACCATAAAGGATAATTTATTTTGTCCAAGAATTGTATTTCCTGGAATTCATGGAGTTCTACAATCAAATTGCCTTTTTCCCCAATTTCACCATTGAAACTTTTCTACTCCTTTTTCTTAGTTGTTCCCACGGCGGTGCACATGGCTGTATGTTATCAACAACACTTTAATGTCACTCTCAGGTATGTATATTGCTGAAGAAATGTCTCAAAGTTTAAAAGATGGGGGTGGAAAATTTCAGTGTACTGAATCTAACTTTTGGTATATCTATGAAAATCATCTCTCTTTAATTTTTTCCCTTTCATTCTGCAATTTGCTTGGACCTATGGATACTTGGGGGCTATCCTTTTAGAAGGTAATCTTTTCTGCTCTATAAGTTTCCTTCTCCTTTTACTTATTTGTTTATTTATTTTTGTAATATCAGTTTGATATATAAGAGTCTGACACAGATCAAATATTATCTTGTGTTATAGGGAAAACATTCCAGCTCTACTCGCATAACCTAATAGCTTTGTTTGAACAAGCCAAAAAAACAGGAATAGCCGCTCATATTCAGACCCACCGATTTCCTGATAAAATACTACCAAGGTATGGTAATCTTGAGATACAAGTTTTTGCTATTTTGCCCCAGGCATTTATCTGGCTTGCTTGCTATTGCTGATCATGACAATATTTTCCATAAGCGGTTGCCTCTTCTTTTGAATGTTCATAGAAAATTGTTTTTGCTGCTTCTAGGTTTGCAAATACAGAAGGGTATCTGTAACATTTTGGTCTAGTCTACCCAGTTTCCCCCAAAATAAGAGATCCCCTGATAATAAGTCCAATTGGACTTTTGAGTGCATGGCAATAAGGCCAAGTGCTTATTTCAGGGTAAAAAAAAAATAAGACAGGGTCTTATTTTTGGAGAAACATGGTAATGGTTAAGGCACCAGGCTAGAAAGCAGGAGTCTGTGAATTCGAGTTCTGCCTTAGCCATGAAAGCCATCTGGGTGACTTTGGGCCAGTCACTCTCTCTCAGATCAATCCACCTCATAGAGTTGTTGTTGTGAGGAAAATAGGAGGAGGAAGATGTGTTTGATATGTTCACCACCTTGGGATGTTTGTAAAAATAATAAAAGTGGGATACTAATAAACAAATAAATAATTGATTTCAGGAAAATACTACAAAATATAAAGATAAATTTTATGGTTTGGGATCCAAAGATTCTATAACTCATGAAAAGCAGATAGATTGCTAAGATTTTATTTCAAGAATTTTCTCCTTCTTTTGAAAGCAAGGCAAGCAAGTCAAAAAGACAAACTGCTATGATAGTAGGACCAAGTGAACCCATCCAAAAGTTGCCTCTTGTCCTCACTGGTCCCTTTCAGGCTTCCAAGGAGTTCTTTTTATTTGAATTAATCTTTCAACAAACCTTAGCTGACTTGCATTCTGTGGCTCCCGTTTCAACTGTTTTTTTTTTCCTGCTCTTCTGCTTGTAAAGTGGTTCATTCTGTCACTTTAGCTTTCCTTTTTTAGTGATTTTATTCTCATTTTAATTTATTTATGACAATTTTGAAGCATATTTGTCTGGAAAGTTGAGGATGAATTTCAGAAATAAAAGTTGCTTGTATATGTAATGTATATGTAATGTTTCACTTAACATTAGGGCACTTCTCCATAAAGCTTGACATTTGTTTTTCTCTCTTTCACACACACACAGACACACAGACATACACACACACACACACACGGACATCTTCACTTATATTCTTTTTTTCAGTTCATTCATTTTATCCTCATAGCAATCCAGAAAACTTTTACCCAAAATCACCCAGTGTGCTTTGTGATTGAACATAGATTTTAATCCAGTTTTTCTTACTCTGTGCTCTAGCCATAATATAACAAGCATTTATGATTTTTAAAAAGTGCAAATCAGAATTTGAGAGGCTTTCCAGTATCTTGGGATGGAGAATAGATAGAACACTGGACAAATAAGAATCTCTTAACAATAACTTTATATATTATAAAGTGCTTTTTAGCTTCTTCCCTTAATTTTCATTCCCAACAATAACCACAATTGTCTAGCATGCATTATTGGACTATTTTTTTAAATTCTTCATCTTTTTTCTATTATTCTCCTCATTTTTCTTTTTATACTTTGTCAGTTATAGAATAGAAACTTTTTCTCTCAAGTTATCTATATCAGGGGTCTCCAACCTTGGCAACTTTAAGACTTGTGGACTTCAACTCCCTGAATTCCTCAGCCAGCTTTGCTGGGAGTTGAAGCCTACAAGTCTTAAAGTTGCCAAGGTTGGAGACCCCTGATCTATATGATTCATTCCACTATGGCATGATACCTTCTTAAGTGTATAAAGTGCACAATACTTGATAAAATAAAATGTACTTGTCTCAAACAAAAACTTTAAGATTTTCCAAGAGCTCAGGGCACCATGGGGAAAGAGGTATATTCCCCACAACAGCAATCACTAAGGTAGGTTGGGCTGAGGAGACGTCATTGACCCAGAATTAGAGACTGGACCAGCAATTTAACTGCTGTGCCAAACTGACTCTCTGTTATCAAATTACTTTAGGAAAATAATTATACAGTTCTTTAAATAAAGTACAGGACTCTACTGTGTTGATCCTGTAGGAGATAACAGAGTAGATGGTATTCACAGATGATAAAGCATTGTTGAAAGTTAAATATTATGGCAAACAGCCATTAAAACAGTTAAAGGATATTACAGAATGTCATTAAAACTATTAAGATCTTTGTTGGATTATACAAAAGATATTAAGGTAAAGGTAAAGGAAAAGGAAATTGGTTTTATGTTCCTGCTAGAATGACTGCTAGAATTGAAATTGCCAGTAGGTGAAAGTCAGTAAGAAGAATATTATAATACTAGCCAATTGAATGGATACAAGAAATATGGAATTGTTTATGATGACTGAATTTATACCAATTTATAGAAATTTTCCCTGTACATCTGGAGCTTCAGAAAAAACAATTTGAGAAAGCAAAAAAGACTAAAGATATATTTTAGGAAGAAAAAAGAATGATATTCTGAAATGCCAAACATGAGCAGGTTTTTTTTTTAGAATTCAGTATTTCTGAAGAATGTTAATTATTAAAACAGTATATAGTTTTCCTGTACCATGATTTGCTGTTGTGTATTTTATACATAAAGCATTGAATTTCTAGTCAGTGGAATTCAGGAAAAATAGTTCCTGAAATTTCTGGTGGCAGTATTGAACTGAAAACAGATCTGTAAAAGTGGAACAAATAGCTGGGGCAAAGACCAAGGAACTAATGAATAGATTGGTTCCTTGGAACCTCTCTGGATAAAGAGAGACTAGGAGATTACCCACATGTATTCCAGACAGTTGCTCCTGGCAAGGAGACTGCAGGTTGGTGATTTTCCACACATTTGAGCACCAGGAGAGAACGGAATCAGCCATCTTGATCGCAACTGTGACAGAGCCTCTTAAAAGATACTAAGTTTGCCAAACTCACTTTCTAATCACCTTCAAAAACCTTCTAAGCTACTTTTAAGCTACTAGAGACCTTCAGAACAAATTTAAACATGGTTAAACTAAGATGTGTTGTTATTTTGACTGCCCTTTATGGACTTTCTGCTGATACCAAGACTATACTATGTTTTATGATATATTTATAGATTTTAGATTATAGATATATTTATAGGATATGAGATAAGGGGATAAATGTTTGTAACTGTAGAGGGGGTGAAGAGTTACTAGATTTATTTTTACTTGTGATGAAGATCGGAAGTCAATCCTTTATATTTTTCTTTTTCTTTTTTCTTTTTCTTTGCACTTTTTACTCTTCTTTTTATAAGTTTAGTTTGTATTAGATGTTATTACTATAAGCAAAGAATTATATATTAAAAATGAAGCTCCTTTTCTGTTAATAGAAGAGGAGTGTACATAAGAAGAAAATCCTGAAAGATCAGAAAAAAGAGTTTCTATTTTCAGAAAGTCCATCAAAATGCTACAAAAGAAATCTCCAAAAGCTGATATTTGGAGATAATGGTGTCCTTCTCCATAATTTTTCTATTTTGTAAATATATGCGATTGCCATCAAGAACAATTACTCCATTCCTGTCACTGTTTAATATTCTGTGGATTTAAATGAAAAGTGGCTTAAAGAAAACTCTGTTGCAAATTATTTTTCCATGAGGCCTCTAACCTGTTCTTAACAGTTGCCTCTGGGTTTTTTTTCCAGAAAATTTGCCTTAACAACAAAGATCCCAGATACAAAAGGATGCCACAAATGTTGCATAGGTGAGTCTTCATCTTGAGTTGATATCCTCAGTTCAGTTTACAAGGAATCTTCCAGCTCTACCACCCTACAACTTACAATGCCCTTCTTAGAGTAATAACTTTCACTTGTTTGACTATAATTGTCTTAATTCCATCCTGTGTGACTGTTCTGACTAGAAATATGAGAATGATAATCCAGTATATCTCAAAGGCACTGTAACAGGAGTGTCAAACTCGCAGCCCACAAGCCAGATGCGTCACACACTGGCCAAGCCCATGCCCAGTTTAGCAAAGGGGAAAAGTTATGATATGTCATGTGACGACGTGAGTTTGACACCCCTGCACTATAATGTGAAAGGTTGCCTAAAAGCCTGATCTTATTTTCACTCACCTCTTGCTCTTTCTCTAAGATCATAGTGTCAAGGCTTTGCTAAAATAGAGCTGGTGCTCTTCAAAAGTTTTCCTGACTATTGCAGAGAGAGTTCCTTCTCTCTGAGGAAGGCTACATGGATAGTTCTGTAATTGATGAGAACAGTAGGTTGAGATTCAGTGCAAGTACTGTACAAATCGCTCAGGCTTAATTTCTCAGATTAACAACATGAAATATCATGTATCGACAAAGCAAATTATGCCATGCACATAGTAGAGGGAAGTTTCTCAGCAGTGGTGGGTTCCAACCTGTGTTACCACTGGTTCTCTTCATGCATGCGCTTTGCACGCGATCATTTGTGCGGCCCATTCACCACCACCCATTTGCTGCCACCAGCGCAGCCCGTTCGCCGCCAGCACAGCCCGTTCACTGCTGGCACGGCCTGCTCACCACCAGAACGGCCCGTTCACCGCCGGCACTGCTGCAGCCCATTCACTGCCACCCATTCGCCGCTCTGCAAATGATTTTTCTTAACTTCCACTCTTGTCCTACATGCAGACCAGCAATAGAACATCACAGTGTCTTTCCTGATTTCCCTGAAAAATATGAATGCTGAACTTAATTCTTTAGCACCAGGGAACAGAATCATATTTTCTTTCAGTGTACCGAATATTTTTAGCTCAAGGTTGAAATGAGGGGTCCTTGGTGCTCTCTGAGTGGTTGTTTTCTTGCAAAAAATTAATTAACCAAAATAGGGTACATAATTAATGCTAATGAAGACTTTCACTGATGATGTTACCTAGTTTGGGTAATGAAATGTTTGCAAGATAACAACCAAGCTCAGGGAGTACCCTGACTTTCAGTATACATTTCACCATCAGTGTATGTGGCATTAACAAGATTGAATGAAAAAGGGGTCGGTCAGTTCAGCTTTATAGGCTTAGGTTTATTTTTAAATGAGGCAGGAAAGGGAAATTTCAGGTATGACTGAACTACAATACCCATCCCAATCCTTCACAATTGGCCATGTTGAGTGTGGTGGTTCTGTAGTCTTTGAAGTACATAGGGACTGCAGTAGATGTAGACTGAGGGATCTTGATTGAAGCAATAATGTTAACAAAATTTATATCTCTGGAGATGCAGCACCACATGACTCTTCTAGGATGGTGCTCCAGGCATAGGAGAATAGTGATAAATGATTCATTTGTGATAAATCGTAACCTGAATTCAAGCAGCTGGCAAATTAAAATAATCTATTATGATTACTTCAGAATTCTTTTCTTTTTTCCTCATTAGTAAGAAATCCATATACAGGTCATAAATATCTCTGTGGAGCTTTGCAGTTGGGAATTGTTTTGCTTCAGTGGTATGAACCAATGCAGAAATTCATGTTAATAAAGGTAAGCTTGCCCCCTATCTCTCTCTTGTATTTTTGCAACTTTTTTTAAGGAATGTGCTAAAAATAGAGTGGCACTCTTAGAATTTTGAAGTAATTTGAGATTTCAAATGAGTTTGGATCTAAGGCGGTTTTTGAGCTCAGTTTAAACTTTGGTCTATGTTTAAATTTTAAAAACATCAAGGATAAATTGGCAATTTGTTTTTTGGAGACAAAATGGGACAGGAAAAGGACCTATGAAATAAAAATCCTTGGGAAGCTGATCCATAAAAGCTCATTTGAGAGCATTTTCAGAGAAATGTTTGAAAATGCATGGAGTTTGTATACCTCTCTATATTTGTTGTAATATTGTATATAGGTTTAAATTGAATACTGTATGTAGATAACTTTTTTGATATAAAATAAATGAAATAATGCTGGAATGAATAGATACATTCTAAGTATGCATATCTTAAAATATACAAATTGTTCTTTAATTAGATTTTTTAAAAATTATCTTCATCCTCTAGCACTTTGATTTCCCTCTGCCAACCCCACTGAAAGTATTTGAAATGCTGGTGATCCCTGAACAGGAATACCCTATGGTATGTGTTGCAATCAGCAAAGGGGCTGAATCAAATCAGGTTGTACAGTTTGAGACAATCAACTTGAACTCCGCTTCTTCATGGTTTACAGAAATTGGTACAGGTGAGTCTCTGGCCGTGTTTCTATTGCTATATAGATTAGAACCATCACTCTATCCTATATTTAGAGAATACTTAATTGGAGAGGGCTAATAAGAATATTAAACAGTTGGAACTATTTCACTCCTCAATGTATAGAAGTCCTATGTTACTGGTATTCCAGATTTCAGCCTGAAATAACAACAGTGAAGGACTGCAGGAAGCCAGCTTGTTCAAACTATTTTGAAAAATAAGATACTCTGGTACAGACATCTGTTACAAGTCAGGATCATATCAAAATTAATGACCATGCAACATGACATCATTGTGCAAATGTCACCACTCTATAATTATAAGCAACTATAGGTGTCATTTGTATGATGACATCAAGATGCATGTCATTTGCCCAACCTCTTTCCCCTCCTGCAGAAGACCATGTATTTATATTTGGAACCCTTCACAAGCAGAAGGCAGACCTGTCTGCAGAAGTCATATGTTGATAGCCACCTGCAGAAGCCTTTCCTTCTAAGACAGTGGTTCTCAACCTGTGGATCGGGACCCCTTTGGGGGTCGAATGACCCTTTCACAGGGGTCGCCTAAGTGGGGTGAGAGAAGTGGGGGGCGCCCATCTCTCTGCTCCTGCAACCCTGGCT
>JANHFM010010351.1:171309-182473 GCA_032468115.1 Grayia smithii | reverse complement strand
ATTGTCAGGAAACGTGATGTCCTATGACAAAATGGAGGTCATTTTCAGATTCAGCACACCAAAAAACATAAAGATTACATGGAATGACCAAAACAGCTCTCGAAAAAATTTTTTTTGCAGACCTGTGTAATCATCACTGCTTCTTAAAGGATGTATACAGGTTTTGTGTTTCTTGGGTGTTTTTATTTTAAAACAAGAAGTATTTCTACTGAGACTAGTTAAGAAATTTTGTGTACAATTCAGCTGCATTTTCTTCATTTTGAAAACTAAAGGTAATCTTAGTGGATTAAATCATTTCATAAAATTCTTACCATAAAGACTACATAAAGACTACACGGATACATGTGTATCCGTGTAACTGAGAAAACTTACACTTCCATTTATGTATGGTGATTAGAGTTGAATTATCAAACACGCAAACACACAAACTCTGGGTTATACATCACAGTAAACTTTGGAATATCAAGTATGTTCCCTAAGAAATATGTTGAATGGCATTCATCAAATACAATACTAATAAGTAGAGTCTCCATGTGAATAATGCTTCTTAACATAAAAAGGAAATTATACATCTAAAAATCAAGTTCTTTATCCTCCCTGATATCACAAATACATCCAGCCCAATGTGTCTTTTACCTGCAAGATACTGTCAAAGGCATGTTTCTAAGCATTAATAGTAAAATTAAGCAAATCAAATATCCAACATTCAAGAGAATTCAGTGTAAGAAGGCACTGAACTGTGCGCTTCTGTTCAAAATTTTGCCTGGATTCTGGATGTAGCTGTCCAAGAATCAGCCCTTAATGAGTTTGGCCCATCACAAAAGAAATGTTATTTTTAAAATATATTTTATGATGTGATGGTTTTTTTATTTTGGGATTATTGCTATTGCACTTGACCCAAATCTAAAGCAAAAACAACAGGGCACTTTAATCTGTAATGTACATTAGCTTCTATCAGATCAATGACTGGATGCAAGACAATGTTATTTAGCAAATTACATTGAATTAACTTTGGCCTAAAGCTTTGAGTAGTTCACATGCCATACATTGCCAAAATATATAGAAAATGAGGAATGGGATTAAAGAATATTCTTCCACCACCTGAAGTATGCAATGACACAATTGGGAGTGCATCTTTTAATTCAGTATTATCCTTTAGATTCATTTTTCCTGAAGTATGGAGGCATTGACTGGGATGCCTTAAGACTATTATACAGTGCATACACTTTATTTTCTGTGTTTTGGTTTCTACTGAATACACAGATGTGCTTGTATTTTGAATGCAAAACAGCTCTGCAATAGTTATATGATTTAGTTTGTACACTACCCCATTTCTACAGTTGATGAAAAAAAATACTTTAGCTTAGCATAACAATATATTGACAGCTGGGTAACTTAACAAATTATAAGGTACAACTTAATTTTTTTACTGAGTAAACTATATTTCAAATGTTCATGCAAATAAGAAATATGGATTGAGTAACTAACTTACTTAAGTATTATTTTATAAAACAAGTTTTTTCTTCCTTAAAAATAATCCTGAGCTAAATGGAATACTAATACATTGATAGGGCAAGCAGACAAAAGTATCACATTTTTGCATGGCCAAGAAGCAAGCTAAAGTTTCACTCCCATGCTCATTTTCCAGGACACAAGATGCACCAAACTAATCCAGGGTATGTATAATCATGATTATCTAATAAATCATAGCTGGATGAATTCACACTATACACAAAGTTTTAAAATATGATTTACAAAATATTCTTATATATAAACCCAATCATATTTAGCATTATGATTACAAACCCAATCATATGGGTTTAGTTATTTCTGAGCTAAACTATGCCAGTTATTTTACACAGTTATATGCTCCGCTTGATGATCTACAACAGAATAAATAAAAGATTTCCAATAGGAAACTTAAAAGAAAAGGCTGTACAGCTTAATTGTTTTCAGTAAGTAGATTTACCAATTGTATTTTAATTGATTAAATGGAGGCAGTCACATTCAATTAAGGGAAACTGTTGAGAATTAATAGTATGCTTGTTAAATATTAAAATACTCAAGCTTCCTTCAAAAAGTCCTCTATACCATGCTTTTATAATAGGCAGATTTATTTCAATTTAATTTATATAGGAAGTGATATGGAATAATACAATAATAATAATAATAATAATATTTTTTTTAAAAACACTAGACTCATTCAGATATGCCAGTCATCCCTTTACAACTAGGAAGTAATGAATGCATATTTGTAAACAGAGCTGAACTTCAGACTACTGTGTCTCCTGTACAGTAGTGAGGAAGAGGTATGGAGCCTTAAAAATTATTTATCCCTGAATCAGATGAAACACAACAAAGGCAGTTTTCCCCATTTTTAATTTTATTTCACTATCTTCCTTTCTTGTGTGCTCCAACCACCATCCACCAAAATTCCAGGTTTCTTTTTCATAACACAAGTATCTATCTCTCAGTCTTAATTACTTCAAAACAATCATCTTATCCATCAGGCATTTCAAATTCCATATCTGCATCACTAGAGGTTTGCTGTGATCCTTCATTTACCGGTCTATCACTCAGATCATAATAACTCAGCTCAGGTGTATAGCTAGGATGCCGAACTGGTTGAGTGTCTTCCTTACCTTTCTGAAAGGACGATTCATCTGTTTGTTGATAATGAGATGCTAGCACTTTTCCAGTTTTAAGATTTATCCAGCTTCCTTTTGGCATTGATAATGAATCATAAGTGAGCGCGGTGTCATATTGCATCTCTACATAAGCTAAGGATTGTGCACTCAAAATATCCGTACTTATATGAGAAACTAGCACTTTCTCAACTTCATCAATACTCTGCATTTCATCCCAAGATTGCGGAATGCTGAGATTCGATATACCATTTTCAGATAGTTTATTGCTACTACAGGTCTGCTGATTAAATTTTGCTTCATTCAATTTCAGGTCAGGTATGGGTGGTTTGGGACAATCTGCAGAATTTCCATTGTTCTCCAAAGCTGTTTTACTAAGCAAGCTCATACTTGTCTGCTGGCTATGATTTATCAGTACTTTTCCAGTTTTTCTGTTTAGCCAGACATTATTTTCTAGAGAAATTCTGCTATATGTCTGCAGAGCTTCATCTTCTCCCTCTACATATGATGATGAACTGTCAAGGGAACTCCTGCTTGGAGACTGATAAGACTGCTGTGCATCATTTGAGGATGTGCTCCAGATGTCATTATAGTGAAATTCATATTTCACACACTCCTTACTTCCTTCATGGAAGTAAGAGGCAATTTCTTGCAGTTGGCTGGTCTGCTGGGATGATATATCTTCTGCCTGTTCAGAAGTTTTTGTCTTCTGGCTAGCTTGTTGAGTTGTTACCATCTCCGCTTCTTTGCTGGCCTGTTGAGATGTTTCTATCTGCTGATTAGCTTGTTGGGATGTTGGTACCTCTATTAGTTCTTTCTCTTTAATCAATGCTGCTGCTGCTGCCATCTGATTCTCAGGCCAAGAGTCATCCTTACAAGTATCTTGTTGTGCTATAATTTCCTTTCTGTCATCCTCAACACAATGTATTTTATCAAGTTCAGTCTTTTTTTCTTTAGGTGTGGCATTCCTAGCAAAACTTTCCTTAGGTGTGAGATTTACTTTTCTTGCTCTATGCTCCTGAAGCCAACTTCTTTCAGTTTGTTGACTACTACATGTCATTAATTTACCAGTTTTTCTGTTTTTCCAGGTATTCATTCCAACTGAAATAATACTGTAAGTTTGCTGAGCCTTTGAAGCACGTGAAGGCTTTTGTTTTGAATCATTTATGTCACTTTTATCTGCAACCAGCTGATGTTCTGCCTCTATCACAACAGGTTGTTTACTTTCCCATTGAGGCAGTAATGTAGTGGATTGCTGGCTTACACTCCAAGACTGAGGCATGATGGCTTGTTCACTATCTCTCTGGGATTTGGCCATGAGTGATTCACTACACCTTTGAGATTCTGATGTATCAGGCTTCACACTGTCCCTCCTGCATCTGGATTCAATCAGTGGTTCAGTGCTTCTTTGGGGTTCAGGGATGGCAGGCTGTTTGCTATCTTTTTGGGACTCAGATACAGTAAGTTGTTCACTGCCCTTTGGAGGTTCAAGTTCATATGGTTGATCACTGTCTCTTTGGAATTCAGGAATAATAGGCTGTTTACTATTATTCTGGGATTCAGATACAGTAGGTTCATCAAACTTCTGGCACTCAGGGCAGATGGGCTGCTTGTTGTATTCTAATGATTCTGGAATAGCAGGCTGTCCACTGCCTTTACAAAAGTCAAGCAAAGGGGGATATTCACTGCCCATTTCAAACTCTGAAGAAATGGGTTGTTCACTGTCCCTCTGGGACTCAGAAACTGGAGGAAGATCTGTCTTCTGGAACCCACATACAAGACGTGGTTCAAGAATCCTCTGGGATATGAATGTTTCACTAGCTCTCCTGGATTGGGGCAAGTTGGGTGGTTCACTAGAGTTCTGGGACTGATATATGCGGGGGGGTGCACTAACTCTGCGGGAATGGGGTATGTTGGAAAATTCCATGGCCCCCTGGGGTTTAAGTAAGGATGGTTCATTGGCCTCCCATTTCTCATGAAATAATTCACTAGTTTTTGATTCACTTGCAAGAGGCTGTTCACTAGTCTTGTGAAGTTGCATGATGTTAGGTGGCTCATTGATCAGCTGGGACTCAGTTTCTTTACTGATCCTCGAGGATTCAGACCCTGTATATTTTTCACTACATCTTTCAGATACAGGGGAAACAGTTTCTTCACTGCTCCTTTGGGAGTTAGGAGGAGTTGGGTGACCAGTGGCCTTTGTGTATTCAGATAAAGTCGGCTCTTCTTTGCCTTTTTGAAATTCTGTGGTAGCAGACACCTTTGTCCTTTCCCCAATCATGGATTTGTTGCTACCCCTTTGATATTCTGGAATGGTGACCTGGCCATCTTTCTGGGAATAAAGCATGGCAAACTGTTCACCATTTATTTGAGATTTTTTAACAAAAGATTGTTTATCTTTCCAAGAATCTGATATAGCAGGCAGTTCACTTGCTTTCTCAATTTCAAGGGATATAGTCTGTTTGCTGCTTCTTTGGGATTCTAAACTTGGGGAGTGCTTACTGTCCTCATGGGACTCAAGCACAGCAGCCTGTTCTCTACTTCTTCTGGTCTCAAGTGCAGTATACTGTTCATTAGTCCCTGACTCTGAACTAATTCTTTGAGATTTTTGAACCCAGGGCTCATTACTTTTTGATAGTGCTTCTTTACTGGCAAGTTTCTGTTTTTTCTCTCTATAATTCTGAAGCCAACTATCATTAGTCTGTTGACTCTGGTTTTGCATTAATTTGCCAGATCTTCGGTTTAACCAAGTAGTTTCCTCCAGTGAAATGATGCTATATGTCTGTTGACCAAATGACATCTTTTGTTTCAGTGGCATTGTCTTATTCTCAGAAGCAATAGTCCCATGGGGCTCCTTTGCATCATCAATCTTGCTTTCTGTCCCTAGGCTACCATCTTGAGATTTTTGCTTTAGTTCAAATAACGAATCAGTCTGATTATCTTTTTTTTTAAATTGATGGCTATCATGTTCAAATTCTTTTAACCCAGCTGATGGTCTGTTGTGATGAACTTGCCGATCTTCAAAAGGGAGACTACCGTGTCGAAATTCTTGCATTTCACTTTGCTGCCTATCTAGTAAATTGGCAGGTAGACTGCAAGAGCGAAGTTCTTGAATGTCAATTGGCTTAATTCCTAGGTGAAAATCTTGCTGTTTTTGTGGCAGATTATCAATGCAAAGGTCTGAAATAACAGGCTTACCTGTTTTTTGCAAGTCATACTGATGACTATCATGCTGAGATTCTTGCATTCCTAATTGTGTTCTAATTTTTGCAATGCTAACTGTATCAGTCTGTAAACTTTTTTCAAGCAACTCTCTTTTCAGACTCTGCACACTATCTGTCTGCTGAGCTTGGTCAATTTTAATTTTCCGTATTTTTCTATGTCGCTTCATTTTTTTTTCCTCTGATTTTGTTTTTTCTGTTCCTACTTGTTGGCCTCTTAGTTGGGTCTCCTGCTGTACTCCAAATATTTTTGGCTCTTGAATATTATATTGGGATTCTGGTACTACAGGCTGTTGACTATCTTGCTTTGATTCTTGTCCCTCTGACTTTTTATTAATGTCCTGAGATTCTTGTTCTGTAGCTTGTTGACTAGCTCGCTTTGATTCTTGCCCCTGTTGCTTTTGAATACCATGCCAAGATTCTTGTACTGCAACAGATTGACTACCTTGCCTGGATTCTTGCTCCTCTGGCTGTTGAATACCATGCCAAGATTCTTGTACTGCAACAGATCGACTATCTCGCCTTGATCCTTGCCCCTCTAGCTGTTGAATACCATGCCAAGATTCCTGTACTGCAACAGATCGACTACCTCGTTTTGATTCTTGCCCCTCTGGCTGCTGAATACTGTGCTGAGATTCTTGTACTAAAGCAGAAAAACTGCCTTGTCTTGATTCTTGCCCTTCTGGCTGTTGAATACCATGCCAAGAATCCTGTACAGCAATACATTGACAATCATGCCTTGATTCTTGCTCTTCTGGCTGTTGAATATTGTACTGAGAGTCTTGTGCACCCACAAACTGACTATCCTTGCCTGATTCTTGTCCCTCTGACTGCTGCATACAGTGCCAAGATTCTTGTACTATATGCCTTTGAGAAATTTGTTCTAATTCTTGCCCCTGTAGTTGTTGTGTACTATGTTGAGATTCTTGTAACACAGGTTTCATTTCAGAAGCCTCAGAAAATGATAACGTTTCAGTGTTTAATGTCTCTTTTTCTGAAGTGTTTCTTATCATGGATTGATGAAAAGGAAGTAAAAGTTCTGCAAGTGTTTCTGGGCCCCAAACAATACTGGTTTGCTGATAGCTAGAAATCCTCTGACCTGTTCTTTCACAAATCCAAATCCTTTCTTTGTTCAAAGGCTGTCCCTGAGAAAATGTTTTGTTTGATAGATTTTGAACACAAATGGCTTGCTTGCTGCTGTGCTGAGATTCCAGTCTATTTATATCTTGGCTACCATGGTGTGTGACTTGTGTCTTTATTTGCTGACTATCATACTTTTCTACTTGTTCAGTTCCACCTTGCACACAAGCTTTTTTTATTTCTGTCTCTTCAGGAAAAATAATCTCCTGCTCAAAGCCCTCTTGAAAAGACTTTGGGGTTTGTAAAGGCTGGCAAGCAACAGGCTGCTGATTATTACAATAGGATTCTTGGTCTTGGAGTTGAGGGCTGTTGGACTGTAATTGTTCCTTAAGAGGTGTTGCACTACTTGTCCTTGCAGAAATATTTGTTTGCTCACTTTCATCCATTATTTCTTTTCGTCTAAAAATGCTCACTTTGCTATCTGTTTGCAGAGTCTTGTCCACCACATTTTTTTTAGAAACCTTTCTAGGTTCTTGTTCCATTACTTGCACAGAATATCCACTTTTCTGATAGTGACTGATCTGAGTATAATCCTCATTTGTGTTAGAAGTAGGTTCCAGATTCTCCAAATTGAGTATTTCCTCATTCCCAGGATTTATCTGGGCAAGTACAATTTCAAAATCACTCAACTTTTCTTTTAGCAAAATTGCTAAATTAATTCTGAGGCCCTGAGGTAACAGCTTTTGCAGCATCAGCAAACCAAATCTCTTCTGAACCAAGTTGTTTTCTTTTAAAAAGCTACATGTAAAAGAAACATAAGTGCTACCTTTTCTGATTCCACTTCATAACGATTAATTCTTTTCATTAGGACTGTGACTTGGATGTAAGTTGAACCATTTTCTAGGTGGTGATAAATCTTTGTTGAGTGCTTATTTCTTATTTACAGCCAGTTGGAATCATGGCCTTTTATGTCAAAATACTAGTTCTAGATTAAGGAGTTAGCAAGTAATTTGTCTGATGATGGTTTCCTATTCTTACTCCAACTGCCTTTGTTCTACAAGCATCAGAAAATGGTCTGTGACATCACTGCATACTGTGCTCCAATCATTTATCTTATAGTTAAGCAAGATTCTAACTCCAAGCCTTTAGAACTAGGAATAGAGTTCATTTTTGCCATTCAAGGGCAGCAACTGAAGCCTCAACTATTCTTCTTACTGACTTCTAAAGAAAGTGATTTTACAAAAAGGTAAGTAATAATAATTTCCCTTAATGAGTTCTTAAGTGTTGCCTTATTGTTAGGAAATATTTTAGAAAATTGTTGAAAACAATGGGTTTGTAGAGTGCAAAACTGATTGTTTAATAATTTCCTTCACCAGATTTTCTGGCAACTTCATTTCTTGGCTAGGAATTATGAGAGACACAGTTCAATGAGAGAGATGGTATTGCCTATTAATTCAACAATTGCTTCCAATGTGATATTCCCCCATTAAGGACCCAGGCCATCTGGCACAGCCAGACCACAGCCAGGGTCCTGTGAAAGGACAGAATGGTGGGAGCCAATCTCACCTCAGTGGGTAAGATGTTCCATAGGGCAGGAGTCACAACAGAGAATGCCCTGCTCCTGGACTTCACCAGCCTAGTGTCACTGCCCATCAGAATTACACCAGAATTACATCAAAATTGTAGGAAGATTAAAATATTTCAATGCATCCTTGAGAAAGGTGTTAGCCTCTTGAGGGATTGGTTCACACTCCCCTCAAAAATCACTACATCCCACCATACTGGGCAATTTTTTTAGGGGCTGTTGTGGGGAAGGTGGCCATGCAGCAGCGTTAGTGGACTCTGGATGAAGCAATTAGCTGGACTCCTTTCAGTCAGGATTCAGACCTAGACATGGGATAGAAACAGTGTTGGGTACAATTTTGGATCATGTCTGGCAGAAGCGGGATGGGGGATGATGCTCCCATCCTGGCTCAACCTCTATCCATTTTCTGATATGTAGGAAGGACCTTGGAAGCCAGGGCAAGGGGATTAAAAGGCAGTTTAGCCAACAGCAGGAATGTGATTGGGGCAAGAGGTTCAGAAGAGTCCCTCCTTTGTTGGGGGCTGTAAAGGATTAAATGGGGAAGGGGAAGTACTTTCAGCCTTACAAGGTAGAGCAATCGGGAAACACAACCTGATGAATTAATTCCACGTTATTGTAAGTTTACGTTAAACAGAATCTTGTAAGACTGGAAGCACTCCTGTCCCCTCTTTCCCTTGACTTGAAATAGATATGGATTGGCAACGCAGACCGTAAATGTGTTGAACTTCAACTCTCCACAATACTCTGGCAACATAACTAACGGAAAGGAGATTGGGGGAGTATCTCTGGAAGGTACCTGCGGGTGATTTTAGGAGACGCTCGATCGAAGGAGAGGGCGGCAAAGGATTAGGCAGCTTCTGGTATCAAAGCGTGACGGGCCGCCTAACCACGAAGCCTCCTTTTTCTTACCAGCCTCGGCCTTCCTGGTACTATAATCGCTCTCCGCCCGCACTTCACTTAAGCGACTGTCGAGCAAAAAGCCATCCTCGGAGAAAAGCAAGGCAAGGCGGCGGCCCCACCTCCATTGAGTATCCGAAGGGGCCGCCTTCTTTTCCCATTGGCACTTGCTCGACAGGCCGACTCCCTCTTCCTCCGGTCCTCTTCCCGGGCCGCTAGAGAGCGCAACTGGACCCTGCCCGGTTGCTTTAGGCCGGCCTCTGCGTTTGCGCAGTGCGCGTGAGACCGAAGCAGCCGCGGCCCAGGCTTGGCAAAGTGGAGCGGCGGCGGCGCCTGCTGCGGCTTGCGGCGGGGCCGGCGGCTTGGGAGACGCGGATGTGACCGCGGTTGGCCGGGCCTGCGGGCAGGGCCGGGGAGCAGTTGGAACAGCTCCGTGTCCCTCCCCCGTCATCCCATCCCAAGGCGCGGGAGGAAGAAGAGGGGCTATGCAGCCGCCTCAGCCGCCCCCCTACGAGTTCCTCAGCGAGGAGAACGGGCAGAAATGGCGGGGGCTCCTCGTGCCGGCCCTGCGTAAGGTCAGTCCCTCCTGGTGGCGGCGGCGTCCTGTCAATGCGGGCGCGCTCTCTCGCACGCGGTCCTTCAAGGTGGGGAGCTGCGGAGCAACACCCCCCCCCCCGCCCGTCTCCGTTGCCAGGCGTCTCCCGGACAGCGGGATCTTTCCTCTTTTCAGTCGGCAAGGTGCTCTCGCTCCCTCCCTGCCCCCCCCCCTTCGGCGTGCTTCAGTTTACCTCACGCGAAGGGTCCCTTTCCGAGCCTTAGGGAGCCGCCCCCGTCAGGGCACGCCCCCTTTAACCTCTCCATGAAGCTGCCCTGCCTAAGCCAAATGCTCTTCGTGCCCCCTCAGGCGCTAGGAGATCCTGCTGAGGAGCTTTCTTTTTCCGCCACCTATTTCTCACGACGTATATTGCGTTGCAGGTGTGATGCAGGGCTTCAGAGCCTGCTCTGTATCGTGCGAATGGACTGAGGGGCTTTGGGGTCGGTCGCCGCCTCAGCTCGGCTTACCTCACAAGGTTCTGAATCTTGTGAGAATATTCATTGTGAGTTCCTGGAGTTCAACGTCAGTAAAACACAAGGACTTATCTGCAGGGTTAGAAGAGGGAAGCTGTGGCTGTGTGGAAATTCCCTATGCTTTCCCAAGAGAAACTTTCTTACTTGTTGATAATTAAACTTGTATGCTGCCATGCTTCCAAGGACTTTGGGTTGATGTGGGCAGGGTCCCTCTGGTTTTTACTTCTAGGACCTGCCCATTTTGCAATTGCAAATTGGGAACAACTGGATTCAGTTGCTTGCAATGGAGTTTCCCACTAATGTGTATTATTGCTGTGTGGGGGATAAATAGACTGTTCAGTACACTGACTAAAAACTCCTGGAGTTCATTGTTTCTTTCTAACAATGAACAAATAATGTAATGCAGGTAATCCTTGCTTACCGCCTACCTCATGGAGTGAGTGAAATTACGATGACACTAAAAAAAAACCTTTGCAATCAATCTATACAATTATAACCATTGCAGAATCCTGCAGTCACACGATCACCATTGAGGTACTTCTCAACCAGTTTATGACAGACAAAGTTAGCAATAGCACTTAGACTTACTGCTATATACCGCTTCATAGTGCTTTTACAGCCCTCTCTAAGCGGTTTACAGAGTTAGCATATTGCCCCCAACAATCTGG